>JARYGA010033853.1:0-23645 GCA_030545235.1 Helianthus tuberosus
ATTATTCAATTAACCACCCAACGATGGAAGATTTGATGCCCGATCAAGCGGTACGCTATGTACCGTAACCCAAGCCCGTATAGGGAAAATAAGTTAAAAGTATTTACCTTGATGCAAAGTATAGTCACAATAATCAAATAGCAAGTAGCTTTTACTGTTTCTCCTAATCTGGAACGAAGGTTAAACATAGCCTATTAGAATCCTAGCGGGTCTTTAATTATGCTTAAGCTTAGACCGGCTAGTTTCGAAGATACGGTTCGTACGCACGATTAAGCGAAGACCGGATAGAATGTGATTCAGACCCGACAAGTTTGATGACTTGTTTAATATGGGTTTATTATTCACATTCTGGATTTTGAGATAAAACCGATAAGGTTTGACCCGTTTCGGCTAATTTATGTAAACTTGTTACATAAACCGAGCCGAACGCGTAATATGCGTAACGGGTATCCGTAAGAGCCATATACAGGTTTCCTAAGTTAATATGCTTCAATTATGTTGTAAAATCAGTAGGATGTCTTTCGTTATGCCCCGAACTAATTTAAACACAAACTATGCCCCGTAGGGGTAGTTTGGTCATTTTAAAGTTTGTAAAGGAGTTTAATTGTTTAACTGAGTTACAGGTCTGATGTAAACAGCAAACATACTCATTTTGATGGGTTATAACAGTAGGCTAAGGCATATATGTGAAATTTATCATATTTAACCAAACTATGCCCCGTAGGGGTATTTTGGTAATTTCACATAAGCCGAAAAGCTCAAAAACGAAGTCTGAGTTTATTAACCTTTGTTCACTGTTAAAATATCATAAATAGCCTCTTATATCAGTAGGTATCAACCCGGGTATGTCCAATATGATTCTAAGACATACTATGCGTTAAAAACGCTTATTATGGCGATTAAAGGCCATTACCGGGTTCGATACTTAATCTGACATTTTTATATTTCCAGAAGGCTTAAAATAATTTATTTATCATAACTAATCAGTAGCAAAAGGTTTGGAGTCGTTTAGATAAGTAAAACTCATTTTATGGCCCGTAAGGGCAAAACCGACAATTACCGGATTAAGCCTACGACTACTAGTTATGCTCAGCCTAAAATCAATTAAAAATCTTTATAAATCCCAAAATAATATATAACATCAGTGGGTAAAAGATTTGATATCAAAAAGCATGTTTAACTAGGCTATTCGCTAATTACGCCATTTTATTAATATAAAGCTTTAATTTAGCGACAATGAGCATAACTCTTAATCTACAAGTCAAACTGATGTCAAACTTTGCATACAAGTTTATATATCAGTAACTAAGGTTTCTACACTTTTACATTTTCATAAATCATGATTTAAGGTAATAAGGGCATAACGGTCCAAGTATGAGCATTTAACGGAAACTTGCATATTAATTGGATAACTAGTGAACCAAGGTGTATGATCACAGAGGGTTGTTCTAACATGTATCCTAATCCAATTTAAGCTCTGTGGCATTTCTAAAATATGCCCAAACGGGTCAGAACTGAAAGTCAACCGAAAAGTCAAACTATGTGACTTTCGGTTCCGAACCGGGTCTAAACAGGAAATAGTCGGGTTGAACATGTTGGGACATGTTCTTACACTTATTTCTAAGTTATAACAATGTTCAAACAGGTTACAAGTGTTCTATATAGCTAATTATGCATAAAAGACATTTTAAGCAATATGTTGACTTTTTAAGTAGAGGTTTGACCCGACATTTGACCTGTTTAGGATGGTGATCAGGGGAAACCCTTTTGGGGTTTTATTACCCACATAAATACCATTCTAAGACTAATTTTAACTCGAGATAAGACTGAGTCATTAGTGACTAATCTCGAAGTCAAACCGTAATTACGACGGTTTGACTTTTAGCTAATTAACTAAGCTAAACATAACTAAACAAGAACTAGTAGACTTACAAGAGTCCAATGCACGAATTAGGAGCAGAGGGGAGAGTTCCTTAGCTCCAGAATCAATCCAATTATGTAGGAGAGGTGTGTGAATGAATGTTGCACTTGAAGGCCCTTTATATAGTGATTTACACACCACAATCTTTTGACACAAGGGTCTACATCCTTCCACAATGGTTTAACACATGTCTCTAGTATGTAGAGGGTGCCTAGGGGTCATTTATAACTGATAAAAACCGAACAAATAGGTCACAATCGCGAAATAACCTGCTGCAGAAGGTTTCTGTCGCTGGGCACCCCTAGCGCAACGTTACGCTACATATGTAGCGGTGCGCTAGCCCGCTACAATGGGCCGTTGACTTATCAGGGTAGCGCACCGTTACGCTACTCTTGTAGCGGTGCGCTAGCCCCTTCTGAGACGTAAATTGTTGTTGTTTGTTGAAGTTTCGTAAAGGTAACCAATTATTTCGATCTTGGGTCCTATACCAGCACTCATGGACCTCCCAAAACGGTCTTGCACAGTATCAAACCCCACCATAATGATATGTTTGTTTTGGATTCAAAAGCAAGACCCGTATATCTCGGTTTACCATTCAATTCACTTGTGGGATCAAATCATGCTTTTCAATTCTATTATTATCAAGAATTCTCTGCATTGAGGGTAATTAAAGATGGGTACAACATTTAATCGGGTCTTGGGATTTATACTTGAGGTCGTTCAGAGGTAACAATTTAACATGACGCCACTTTAATCCTACCGAAACATCTTTATTAAATCCGGGTATTCAACGCGTTTTGTCTGACATGACACGTGTCGTTTTATTATTGAACCCGAAATTTTCGAGGTGTTACATCCTCACCCCCTTAAAATAAATCTCGACCCGAGATTTACTGAAACAAGTACGGGTACTTTTCTTTCATCGTGGATTCAACCTCCCACGTGAAATCGGGACCTCTTCGGGCATCCCATTTGACCTTCACAAAAGGTATATGCTTCCTTCGAAGCTTCCTTACCTGTCGATCTTCAATCGACAAAGGTTTTTCCACAAACGTTAAGCTCTTATCTATTTGCACATCTGTATGTGGCATGACGTGTGTGTCGTCAGTGGAACACTTCTTTAAATTGCAGATGTGGAACACGTTGTGAATTCCACTGAGCTCTTCTGGTAAGTTTAGCTTATAGGCAACTGACCCGACACGTTCGATAACCTCGAAAGGTCCTATGTATCTCGGGCTTAGTTTGCCTTTCTTACCAAATCGCATCACTCCTTTCCAGGGTGACACCTTAAGCAGGACTTTGTCACCTACTTCGAAGTGAAAATCCTTACGACTTGGATCCGCGTAACTCTTCTGCCTATTCCGGGCAGCTTGGAGATTGTTACGAATCTGGACAATCTTGTCCGTCGTTTCAAACACGATCTCTGGTCCTGATAACTGGACTTCTCCAACTTCCGCCCAACAAACTGGCGATCTACACTTTCTACCGTATAATGCCTCAAAAGGCGCAACCTTTATGCTGGTATGGTAGCTATTGTTGTAGGAGAATTCGATCAATGGTAGGTTTTTATCCCAGCTACCTTCCAATTCGATCGCACATGCACGTAGCATGTCTTCCAACGTTTGAATAGTACGCTCACTCTGACCGTCAGTCTGAGGATGGTAAGCCGTACTAAAGTTCAAACGTGTGCCCAAAGATTGCTGGAAGCTCTTCCAAAAATGTGACGTGTACCTAGTATCTCTATCAGAGATAATAGCTACAGGTATGCCGTGTAAGGCTACAATCTTATCAACGTACAACTGGGCTAACATATCGGAGCTATAAGTCTCCTTGATGGGTAAGAAATGAGCTGACTTAGTCAGTCGGTCAACTATAACCCATATCGTATCATTTCTTTTCCTTGTCTTGGGTAACTTGGTAATAAAATCCATAGTTACCATCTCCCACTTCCACGTAGGGAGTTCAGGCTGTTGTAGCAAACCTGACGGTTTCTGATGCTCGGCTTTGACTTGCGCACATGTCAAGCATTTTGCTACATGGGCGGCTACAGACTTTTTCAAGCCTATCCACCAATAATTTGCCTTTAAATCCTGGTACATCTTATCAGCTCCAGGATGAACGGAGTATTTGGAACTATGGGCTTCTTGGAGGATGACATCACGAAGTCCTCCAAAAATTGGAACCCATATTCGTCCGTTTAACCGTAAAATTCCGTCTTTGCTAAGAGTTAACTGCTCCTCAGTTACTCCTAACCTTTCATTAGGATAGTTAGCTTCCAACACAGCTTCCTTCTGTGCAGCTAACACTCTTTCTATCAAACTGTTCTTTATCTCCATACGCTTGGCGTTAATTCGAATGGGTTTAACCCTTTCCTTTCTGCTCAAGGCATCAGCGACTACATTCGCTTTGCCGGGATGGTATTTGATTTCACAATCATAATCATTCAAAGTTTCCATCCAACGGCGTTGCCTCATGTTTAATTCTTTCTGGTTAAACAGATGCTGGAGACTCTTGTGATCAGAAAAGATCACAAACTTGATTCCATAAAGATAATGTCTCCACAGTTTTAGTGCGAACACAACGGCACCCAATTCTAAGTCATGGGTGGTGTAATTCTTTTCGTGCACCTTTAACTGTCGTGATGCATAGGCAATAACCTTGCCTTTCTGCATAAGCACACACCCCATGCCAGTGTGTGATGCATCACAATAAACTACAAATTCTTCAGCGCCTTCAAGTAATGTAAGCACAGGAGCGTTGCTCAACTTTTGTCTCAAAACATCGAAGGACTCTTGCTGCTTAGGGCCCCAAACAAACTTTACTTTCTTCTTGGTCAAGGAAGTTAGGGGTGCAGCAATCCTTGAAAAATTTTCAATGAAGCGTCTGTAATATCCTGCCAATCCTAGGAAACTACGAATCTCCGTAGGCGTCTTTGGCTCTTGCCAATTCATAACAGCTTCAACTTTAGCGGGATCCACTTGGATACCACGCTCACTGACCACGTGTCCAAGAAATTGGACTTCTCGTAGCCAAAATTCACACTTAGGGAATTTGGCGTAGAGCTTCTCCTGACGTAGAAGTTTGAGAATACATCGAAGGTGTTTCTCATGGTCAGCTTGGTTCTTAGAATAAATAAGGATGTCATCAATGAAGACGATAACAAATTTATCTAAGTAAGGTTTGCAGACGCGATTCATGAGATCCATGAATGCGGCTGGTGCATTAGTGAGCCCAAAAGGCATCACTAGGAACTCGTAGTGACCGTAACGAGTCCTAAATGCAGTCTTGTGAACGTCTTCATCCTTAACCTTCAACTGATGGTATCCCGACCTCAGATCAATCTTTGAGACGTAACTTGCCCCTTGAAGCTGATCGAACAAATCGTCGATCCTGGGCAATGGATATCTGTTCTTGATCGTGACTTTATTAAGTTCGCGATAGTCGATGCACAGACGCATCGACCCATCCTTCTTCTTGACAAACAGGATTGGCGCTCCCCAAGGAGATGAACTGGGTCGAATGAAACCCTTAGTCAGCAATTCATCTAGCTGCGTCCGCAACTCCTTCATTTCTGTGGGTGCCAATCTGTATGGCGCTCTAGCAACTGGTGCAGCTCCGGGAATGATATCGATCCTGAATTCGACTTGTCTATCTGGTGGTAGGCCAGGTAGATCTTCAGGAAATACTTCTGGGTATTCTGAGATGACCGGGATGTCTTCTAACTTTGGTTTAGGCTCATCTATAATCACCTGTGCCATGTAGATGACACATCCTTTCTTCAAACACTTGGAAGCCTTGAGCATAGTCACGTGCTCAGGTAGTCCATACTGGGTATCTCCCCGAATGGTAAGTGACTCACCAGACGGAGTCTTTATTACTACTTGCTTCTGGTTACAGACGATTTGGGCCTGGTTATGAGATAACCAGTCCATACCCAGAACTATGTCAAAACCAGCTAATTTAAACGGAAGTAGAGACAGAGGAAAAGAATGGTTCTTAATGGATATAACACATCCATCTAACACATTAGAGACGGTTTCTATGGTACCATCTGCTAATTCTACCTCATAGTTCACTTTTAGGGTTTTGACAGGTAAATTTAACAATTTACAAAATTTATGATCTACGAAGGACTTATCTGCGCCTGAATAAAAAAGCACTCTTGCAAAGACATCATTTACAAGGAAAGTACCTGTTATGACGTTATCATCCTGCACAGCCTCCTTCGCATCCATCCTGAAGACTCTGGCATTGGTCTTCTTAGCCTCCTCAGGCTTCTTGTTGTACTTAGGGCAATTAGTCTTTATGTGGCCCTTTTCGTTGCAACGGTAGCACGTTGCATCTTTCATTTTCTTGCAATCCAAGGTTTTGTGTTCCTTGGACTTGCACAAACCACAAGCAAAAGACCTTGACTCGTTATTCGAGTTTGATTCGAGTCTGCACTTTCCAAAGTGCTGTTTCTTGCAAGTTTTGCATGTGGGCTTCTCTCCAGAACGACGCCCATCTTTCTTCGAATCCGACCCCTTCTTGTGATCACCGCTCCCACGGTGTTTCTTGTTCGACCTACGCGAACCATCATCTTCTCGCTTCCTCTTCTCAGCATCCTTATTCCTCAGCGATCTCTGCCGGACCGCATCCAGTGTGAGGGATAAGGAAAGGTCAGTTACAGACCTGAAGGTAACTGGCCGAGAAGCTTTTACACTGGCCTTGATCTCGGGTTCTAACCCACCAATAAAACGAGCAATCCTTTTAGGCTCCGGGGTTACTAGATAAGGTACCAACCGGGATAGTGTATTGAAGCTCGTCAGATAAGCTTGACAATCGAGGTTCTTCATCACCAACGATAGGAAGTCATATTCTATCTTTTCCACCTCATGTTGAGGGCAGAAATTTTCTTTGATCAGGGCGATGAATTGATCCCACGTCATGCTATACAACGGGACCTTTCCGGAGGCCTCCATCAGAGATCTCCACCAAGCTAACGCCTCACCTTTGAAGGACTGTGAGACAAATTTAACCACATCACCTTCAGCGCATCCGCTGATGTCCACGACCGTGTCCATTTCATCTAGCCAAGTCATGCAGTCTACGGCTCCTTTCTCCCCCGTAAAATCCCTGGGTTTGCAAGACACAAAGTACTTATATGTGCAACCCTTGTTACGGTGTCCCTGATGCAGTACCAACTGCTGAGATAGATTACTTTGGTGGTTGGTGGACTGGCGATCATCACCGTTTTTCTTTGGTCCATCCTTTTTGTGAGGAGGCTTGTTATGAGCCTCTGATTGTGTCCTTGGCTTTGAATGTGATACAGAGTGGGTCCTACTCCGAGTACCACTGTATTCGTCATATTGTCTATCCAAAGCTTGTGTGATAGCTCCGTCTATGATTGCTTTTAGCTCAGCACCCGTTAATGTAATCTGGGCGTTCTCATTCGGCTCCACAGGATGGCTATTGCCTTCATTGGAGTCAGCCATTTGTATTGAACTGTTGCAGAAGACAAGGTCAATATTTTATTTGGGATTTTATTATGGAATTACCCCTTAGGGTAATTCGTTAACCATGGTAAACAGAGACCATATTTGGTTAACTTATTAATCGTATTAATTTAGGATTTCAATTAAAATTTATCCTAAACATAAAACAATAACAATATATATTAGCACATAAGGCTTGGTCACATGGACAATTTCATAAACCATGATTTCAGAGAATCAGGACTTTTAAGGTTTGAACCTAGTTCATTACCTTTATTAGACAGGGAGTCATAGCTACCACTGTCTTTTGGCTCATATAAAAGTGAGCAAGGCTCGTAGGCATTATGTTACCACGTATGGTCAAATATGATCATCTTAATTGATGATATAAATCCAGGATTCAGAGATCATTAAACTGGATTAGGAATCTTCTAAAGAATCCTTATTCATTTTAGAATGACATGTGATTTTTAACGAATCACTTCTGCCAGGAGTGTTAACATGTTTTAAGATGTTAACAGGGATTTGAATCTTTTAAACAGGTCTTACCATTTTGGCCCGGTCCTATATTTGACACGAGGCTAGGTTTCACGCTATAAGATCCTTAATTAAATAATTATATAGGCAGATTAAAAAGGAATGATTTTAATTTATTTATTTCATTTATAATTTATTTATGCACAAATGGAAATCATGAAATTTATAAAAATAACACTCCATTAATTTATCACTATATTACATATCGCCCTAAATGGGTCTTTTACACATGAAATTTGCCCACGCAGGAGCTAAAACATACCAACATGCCCACGCAGGGTCTTACAGCAGACATGCCCACGTAGGGGTCTTACAGAAAGGCACAAGTCCTCGTAGGGACTAACACACCAACGATTGTCCTCGTAGGGACTCAAACAAACATAAGTCCACGCAGGGACTAAACATACAACATACCCTCGTAGGGGTTTATGGAAAGATAGACCCACGTAGGGGTCAATACACACAACAAACAAACATACCCACGTAGGGGCTTAACAACAAGATATGTCCACGCAGGAGCTAATACATCAGCGATGGAAGAATTCAACGATCCTTCTTGTTCTTCCCCTTGATCAGACCCATCAGTCCTTGGAAGAAGGTTTGCCTTTCCCTACGATCCTCGTGAGCTTCCCGTTCAACTCGCTGCAACCTATGTAGAATTTCCTCCCGTTCTGGGGGAGAAAATCGTGGCGGCTGTGACTGCGTTCTAATGATAGGCCTGGGAGGTATTGGGTACCCCTGATTCGGGTGGCTTACCCCCCATGGATCTCCGTAGGGTCCTTGGGCATTGAGGGCGTTATAATTTGCTGCTTCCATATAAGGGTCTGCCTCAGCGTATCCGTAGTTGTGGTAAGCTGGTGGTTCAAACGGGTTGTAATTACTTGGACCCGTGTACGCTGGGATTGGGTTTTCAAAACCCATGTGCGGTGGCTGTTGAAAAGCTGGCTGTGAAGGCCCACCCATTTGTGGGTCCTCATAGTGCGGTGGGTAGTGACTAGCACTAGACTGTCGTGGGGAATCGAAAGTGAAGCCCCCAGGTCGCACCGACATACGAGCACCGGTTCTCCTACGCCTTGGCGGTTGAGGAGGTGGCGGTTGAACTGGTGGCGGTGGAGGTGGTGGCGTAACTGCCACAAAGCGGTAATCCTCTGAAGAATCTTGATGATGCGGCTGTGGCTGTGGCTCCTGGTGCTGCTGAGAATGCTGCTGCTGATGTTGCCCATGAGATGACGAGTGGTGTGATGGTGTATAATACCATGGGTGTTGATTAAAGAAGGCTTGGAAGCTGTCTGGACCACCATAGGGTGATCCGTGAAACGAAGATCCGTCCGAGATCTCTATCGGGTGGTTCGGAGTGCCACTAGCAGGCATGACGGGGTCCGTATCCTCGTCCATGTCGTCAGCTTGATCACCAGAGAAGTGGTCGTCTGGCCCTAGTGGGTTGAAACCCACGGGTTCTTGTAGGTAATCGGTCGGGTTAAACTGGCCTCTAAAGATCGGTGTGGGGTCCCCATAGGAATGATGAGATAGGGACCTCTGAAGTGGTATGTATGAGGGCAGAGGGTTATTAGGCTCGTCTTCCGATTGAGGTCCATATGAATTTCGGACCAGAGGGGTAGAACTATGCGAAACAGATCGTCTGGCTGGTTCGAACAGGTTCCTCCTGTTCCGTCTTGGATTCTCGCTTTCTGCCGCAGTTGGGGCTCGTGTATTAGACGGCCCTGCTTCATGGTCGTTGGGGGCGGCTACCGGCCCCTTTCCGCGTCCTCGCGTACGTAAGAATCTTGGAGGCATCTTTGTTATTCCTGTCAATAAAGCATGAGATGACAATAACAAAAATATAAAAAATTAAAGGACAAAACAAAAACCGAAAAGTGGAGTTTGTCCTATGTTATAAGTCTAGACTCAAAAGTTTAGATATGTGCAATTGTGTAACTGAGATTAAACACAAAAGACTAGTGTTTAATTCACTCAGTGTTGGCTCTGATACCAACCTGTCACACCCCGATTTCCACGTGTCACCGGTGGGCCCGGTGGGGGAGTATCGTGACGTGGTTGGCAACGTAATAGTCAAACAACACAATATAATAATGCACAGCGGAAGCAAATTTAAAATAAGATACAACCGAATTTATTTGTTGTAAACAAAGTCACAATTATCCGGTGTTTATCCACAGTAGGATCGAATAAAGAAAACATTGTTTATGGTTCAACAGACTTCGGCATCTTAAGTTTGCGAGACTTCTAATGATGCTTAGGAGAATCCCAGCCTATTTCGCCTAGTACCTGCATTTAATCTTTTTGGGAAAATACGTCAGTTTACACTGGTAAATACATTCAACTGACTCATTTTATAAAATGATTGAAAATTGGTTTGGATGCACATGGCATAAACATTTTATTTAACTTGGGAGAATTATTTAATATTATAATCTTGTGAACGATTTACATGTTACTTATGCGTTCAGTAGCCCGGAATGTATCCGGGTTAAAGATCAATAGACACACCACTTTAAGTGAGTTATACACGGGAGTACGCCTACACCCCGTGCTCAGGTCGTGGCTATCTCGTAAGATAATGCCGAGGATATCCGGGACATGGTCATTAACCCCCAAAGGCTGTAAAGTAAACACATCTGTTTAAAACGAGCCGATCAAATTATTCAATTAACCACCCAACGATGGAAGATTTGATGCCCGATCAAGCGGTACGCTATGTACCGTAACCCAAGCCCGTATAGGGAAAATAAGTTAAAAGTATTTACCTTGATGCAAAGTATAGTCACAATAATCAAATAGCAAGTAGCTTTTACTGTTTCTCCTAATCTGGAACGAAGGTTAAACATAACCTATTAGAATCCTAGCGGGTCTTTAATTATGCTTAAGCTTAGACCGGCTAGTTTCGAAGATACGGTTCGTACGCACGATTAAGCGAAGACCGGATAGAATGTGATTCAGACCCGACAAGTTTGATGACTTGTTTAATATGGGTTTATTATTCACATTCTGGATTTTGAGATAAAACCGATAAGGTTTGACCCGTTTCGGCTAATTTATGTAAACTTGTTACATAAACCGAGCCGAACGCGTAATATGCGTAACGGGTATCCGTAAGAGCCATATACAGGTTTCATAAGTTAATATGCTTCAATTATGTTGTAACATCAGTAGGATGTCTTTCGTTATGCCCCGAACTAATTTAAACACAAACTATGCCCCGTAGGGGTAGTTTGGTCATTTTAAAGTTTGTAAAGGAGTTTAATTGTTTAACTGAGTTACAGGTCTGATGTAAACAGCAAACATACTCATTTTGATGGGTTATAACAGTAGGCTAAGGCATATATGTGAAATTTATCATATTTAACCAAACTATGCCCCGTAGGGGTATTTTGGTAATTTCACATAAGCCGAAAAGCTCAAAAACGAAGTCTGAGTTTATTAACCTTTGTTCACTGTTAAAATATCATAAATAGCCTCTTATATCAGTAGGTATCAACCCGGGTATGTCCAATATGATTCTAAGACATACTATGCGTTAAAAACGCTTATTATGGCGATTAAAGGCCATTACCGGGTTCGATACTTAAATCTGACATTTTTATATTTCCAGAAGGCTTAAAATAATTTATTTATCATAACTAATCAGTAGCAAAAGGTTTGGAGTCGTTTAGATAAGTAAAACTCATTTTATGGCCCGTAAGGGCAAAACCGACAATTACCGGATTAAGCCTACGACTACTAGTTATGCTCAGCCTAAAATCAATTAAAAATCTTTATAAATCCAAAAATAATATATAACATCAGTGGGTAAAAGATTTGATATCAAAAAGCATGTTTAACTAGGCTATTCGCTAATTACGCCATTTTATTAATATAAAGCTTTAATTTAGCGACAATGAGCATAACTCTTAATCTACAAGTCAAACTGATGTCAAACTTTTCATACAAGTTTATATATCAGTAACTAAGGTTTCTACACTTTTACATTTTCATAAATCATGATTTAAGGTAATAAGGGCATAACGGTCCAAGTATGAGCATTTAACGGAAACTTGCATATTAATTGGATAACTAGTGAACCAAGGTGTATGATCACAGAGGTTTGTTCTAACATGTATCCTAATCCAATTTAAGCTCTGTGGCATTTCTAAAATATGCCCAAACGGGTCAGAACTGAAAGTCAACCGAAAAGTCAAACTATGTGACTTTCGGTTCCGAACCGGGTCTAAACAGGAAATAGTCGGGTTGAACATGTTGGGACATGTTCTTACACTTATTTCTAAGTTATAACAATGTTCAAACAGGTTACAAGTGTTCTAGATAGCTAATTATGCATAAAAGACATTTTAAGCAATATGTTGACTTTTTAAGTAGAGGTTTGACCCGACATTTGACCTGTTTAGGATGGTGATCAGGGGAAACCCTTTTGGGGTTTTATTACCCACATAAATACCATTCTAAGACTAATTTTAACTCGAGATAAGACTGAGTCATTAGTGACTAATCTCGAAGTCAAACCGTAATTACGACGGTTTGACTTTTAGCTAATTAACTAAGCTAAACATAACTAAACAAGAACTAGTAGACTTACAAGAGTCCAATGCACGAATTAGGAGCAGAGGGGAGAGTTCCTTAGCTCCAGAATCAATCCAATTATGCAGGAGAGGTGTGTGAATGAATGTTGCACTGGAAGGCCCTTTATATAGTGGTTTACACACCACAATCTTTTGACACAAGGGTCTACATCCTTCCACAATGGTTTAACACATGTCTCTAGTATGTAGAGGGTGCCTAGGGGTCGTTTATAACTGATAAAAACCGAACAAACAGGTCACAATCGCGAAATAACCTGCTGCAGAAGGTTTCTGTCGCTGGGCACCCCTAGCGCACCGTTACGCTACATATGTAGCGGTGCGCTAGCCCGCTACAATGGGCCGTTGACTTATCAGGGTAGCGCACCGTTACGCTACTCTTGTAGCGGTGCGCTAGCCCCTTCTGAGACGTAAATTGTTGTTGTTTGTTGAAGTTTCGTAAAGGTAACCAATTATTTCGATCTTGGGTCCTATACCAGCACTCATGGACCTCCCAAAACGGTCTTGCACAGTATCAAACCCCACCATAATGATATGTTTGTTTTGGATTCAAAAGCAAGACCCGTATATCTCGGTTTACCATTCAATTCACTTGTGGGATCAAATCATGCTTTTCAATTCTATTATTATCAAGAATTCTCTGCATTGAGGGTAATTAAAGATGGGTACAACATTTAATCGGGTCTTGGGATTTATACTTGAGGTCGTTCAGAGGTAACAATTTAACATGACGCCACTTTAATCCTACCGAAACATCTTTATTAAATCCGGGTATTCAACGCGTTTTGTCTGACATGACACGTGTCGTTTTATTATTGAACCCGAAATTTTCGAGGTGTTACATGTTTACACCTTGAATCACCTTGAATGCTACTTTCTCTCTCTGGACTTCAAAGCTCTAAAGTAGCAAATGGCAAAATTTCTAAAATGAAACATAACAAGTCCTATTTATAGCCTCACTTAAATGAAGCTTCCCTCATCCGTCTGGATGGGCAATTCTCCATCCGTTCGAATAGACTACTCTTCATCCATCCGGATGGACTATTCCTTGTATCCTTCATTAATTGACCGTGTCTTGTTATGTTTCTGCTATGATGCATGATTGACGGAAGTGATAGACATTATGCGCTCACAGACTCCCCATTGGATATTACTGCAGTCAATCTCGTAGCTTTCTGTCTTTTCTCTCTCTGAGTCTTTTAGAAGCTTTGACATCTTCAGCACCTCAGACTCCCTCTTCAAGCTCCTCTAGATTCCACGTTCTGAATTAGCTCCCTCTTTCGGTTGACTCTTTCTCCAGACTCCCCCTTTTGTTAAGCTTTCGTGCTTTTTAGGATCGACACCTGGTCTTTGAATACAAGCTCCCCCTTGCTTTAAGCTTGTCTTTAGACTCCCCCTTAGACTCATCTATCGGGATCGTAATCTGGTTTATCTTCTGAAAATCACAAATATATAACAGTGAAAGACTTTTGAATGCTCCAGAATCGGTAACCTGGCTCTAAGCATAAATGTAACTGTATGTAAACTTCTAGAATTATCAGATTCTACTCCTCCTATCAAATTACTCTATATCTGACAATGAAAACATCCAAAACCTCACAGATAATCATCCAAGTCCAAATTAATAACCTTGGAGATTTCACAAACTGTTTTTGATTTTTTATTTAAAACATCAAATTTCAAATTAATGAACTTGTTTATTTTCACAAACATGTTCAGCATACTTAGATTTTGAAACTCAGCTTTCGGACATCGGTTGTCGAAAATAAAGCAGAAATAAAACTTTTTTTGAGTTTTCTGAAACATAAAGCAGTAAAGAAATATTTATAGACAATATTTTTGTTTGAGTTCGTGTCAGAGAATCATATCAGTTTATGACAAAACACTAGCACCATTGAGCTATAAACACTTTAAGTTCTAAACGATTCACTTAGATTGATAGTATACGATCCATTTAAATTTTCACACAAACTTCAAGTGTTCCGAGATATGAAATTTAGTGTCTTAAGTACTTAACTTATGCGCGTGTCCCACCTTAGAATATACTCCCGTATCAAGATTCCCTAGATTCAGTCTTACAGGTGAATATACTATATTGATATCTGTATTCTGGGTTGTGCGAGACCTTGAGAGCTCAGGTATGAACTACCGTTTAGTCAAAGAGATGAAGGCTCGACTTGAGGTGTGTCCCACTTAGGGATCTTCTTTACAACTGCACTTGATATATATCTTTCGATATTTTTCAGTTTTTATGCAGAGGTAAGCTTTTAAAGCGCGTAAAGTATTATATGAGGCCTAGGCCATTACTGACGCAAAATCAGAAGACCAGGTATAATACCCCAGATATCAAACAGTATAAAGACCTAGCATCTCAGAATTAGGCAATCATTGAAACAAGATTTTGGGGGTTACCCATATATTCGAGAGATGTTCCCCACGAGTTAAGCAAGTATATTGATATTTAGGTTTATATCTCGAAATCAATCTACTAAATGTGTAAAACCTACTGGCATATCATCAGTGAGACCTTTTATCACATTTTAACTTTCCATTTCTTTAGCGTACTGTGATTATCTACTGATGTACTATCATTTCCTCTTTTTACACAACAACTCATTTTGAATTTTTCTCATGTTTTTTTTTGGCTTTTTCAAATTTTCAAATGTTTCTTAAATATTTACCCCCCCTAAAATTTAAAAAATTTAGCGAAATTTGAAAACCGATGTAAATAGCTTTGTCTCGCCATTCATTTTCTGCTTAAACACGCTCTAACTTGCAAAAAGTACCTCCATGATTTACAACACATTGGTTTTTTTTTAACCAACTGGGGTAGCCCAGTTGGCCAGTCCCACCCTTTCTCTCCCAGAGACCCGGGTTCGACTCCAGTGATGGTCACAAGCCACACGCCTCTTCCCAGAGGAAACGAAATCAACTCGGGACAGGGTATTCACCGCCAGGCAGCATTGGGACGGTGTTAGCTTGTGGAGTGGGATCACTCCAGCGGCCGGGAGGTCCGTGCAATAACCACCCCCCCCCCCCCCACATTGGTTTTTAACAATGTTAAAACCATTTAATCATTTGTGAAATAATCATGTTTGTTCAGCCGTGGGGGTTTTGGCATATTCAATCAAAACATCTTTTAAATTTTTGATTTTGGACAAATTTAAAAACACAAACATATATTTTTTTCGTTTTTCAATGAGACGATTCGACAGTGATGGCCAAGGGGGAATCTGTTGGTGCATATATTGTATGTCCGCCACTGTACGAATAGGCTAGATAGAGCGTGTTTTGAATATTGTATTGAATAGTATAAATTGGACAAGGTATTGTATGTAACAATGTCCATCCGGACGGATGGACAACAGGTCAGTCCAAACCCCCGAATAGGTGTTATAATGTTAAAGTCCATCCAGACGGATGGAGTCCATCCGAACGGATGGACACAGGCTCACTCGGACATATAGGCATTGCCTATAAATAGGGATGTGGGGTTCCCATTTGGATAGGCTTTTGGATCCCAAAGGGGACATGTTGTCCAACTGGTTTCATGGGTATGTAACTTTGATATATCAATAGAAACCAGATTTTAAGTGACTGTTCGGTGTCGTTTCTCTACCTCTACTTATTTCGTTTCACCGAACCGATCACCTCGGGACCAAAGCTCCGTTAAACTCGATGTTTCCTAGACTATCAGCGAAGTTGAAGAAAGTCGCCTCAACAGCCTACCTTGAAGCAATTACTAGGCGAGTACTCGGCCTTGAAGACCTTGTTTTACAACCATGGTTAGAGTTATAAAATCTGAATTTTTAAAAAGAAGTGTTTATTTAACTATGTATTTCTATAAAATTTATTAATAAATAATTACAATATTATATATTTAATTTTAAAGTGTTACATATAAAATTCTTGAATTAATTTATAAATTTAAAACATAAAATTTTTGATTAATTTTTTATAAAACTTTATTATATACAAATTCCATCTTATTCAAATTTTCATAATTAAAAATAGGTAACGAAATAAAAATCTGAGTTTTTATTTATTATTTATTCTATTCTTATTCATTTTTTATATAGCGTATTGTTGTAGGAGCTTGTACTTAATTAAATAGCGTTTAAGTTAACATTTTTCCATGAGATCCAACATATTCGGTTTTCCCACAATTAAAATGTATACTATTTATGTTGTGTTTTGTCATATTGTTATTTAAACTTTAAATTACATAAATTAAACTAAAGAGTTAATTACTCTTTTCGTCCCCAAGGTTTGTAAAAAATAACGGTTTCAGTCCATTAGTTTAAAAATTGCCATTTCAGTCCATTAGTTTCATTTTCGTAACCATTTCAGTCCACTAACTTAACTCCATCCATTTATTTTGTTAACTTTGAGTTAACTAACTAATTCAGGGACGGTTTGCGTCAGTTTTAGAAACACAGGGACTTAAGTGTAAACTCTAAAACATTAAAACAAAAAAAATAGTAAATTCCAAAAAATCAAAAAAATTCCAAAAAACCAAACAAATTCCAAAAAAATCTAAAAAATAATAAAAATTCTAAAAAATTCTAAAAAATCCAAAAAATCCGTTTCGGCGCGAACTGTTTCGACCCGAACCGTTTCGAGCTGAACCGTCCGTACCGTTTCGACCCGAACCGTTTCGAGCTGAACCGTTTCGACGCGAACCGTTTCGACCCGTACCGTTTCGAGCCGAACCGTTTCGACCCGAACCGTTTCGACCCGTACCGTTTCGAAGCCGAACCGTTTCGAGCTGAACCGTTTCGAACCGAACCGTTTCGACCCGTACCGTTTCGAAGCCGTACCGTTTCAAGCCGTACCGTTTCGAACCGAATCCTTTCGAGCTGAACCGTTTCGAACCGAACAGTGCCGTATCGAACCGTGCCGTATCGAACCGTACCGGTTCGGCTTCGAAACGGTTCGCGTCGAAACGGTTCGGGTCCAAAGGGTTCGACTCGAAACGGTTCGCATCGAAACGGTACGGTTCGAAACGGTACAGCTCGAAACGGTTTGGTTCGATACGGCACGGTTCGGTTCGAAACGGTTCAGCTCGAAAGGGTTCGGTTCGAAAAGGCACGGTTCGGTTCGAAACGGTACGGCTTGAAACGGTTCGGCTTCGAAACGGTACGGGTCGAAACGGTTCGGTTCGAAACGGTTCAGCTCGAAACGGTTCGGCTTCGAAACGGTACGAGTCGAAACGGTTCGGCTCGAAACGGTTCGGGTTCGAAACAGTTCGCGCCGAAACGGATTTTTTGGATTTTTTAGAATTTTTTAGAATTTTTAGAATTTTTATTATTTTTTAGAATTTTTTGGAATTTGTTTGGTTTTTTGGAATTTTTTTGATTTTTTAGAATTTACTATTTTTTTTGTTTTAATGTTTTAATGTTTTAGAGTTTACACTTAAGTCCCTGTGTTTCTAAAACTGACGCAAACCGTCCCTGAATTAGTTAGTTAATCAAAGTTAACAAAATAAATGGATGGAGTTAAGTTAGTGGATTGAAATGGTTACGAAAATGAAACTAATGGACTGAAATGACAATTTTTAAACTAATGGACTGAAACCGTTATTTTTGACAAACCTCAGGGACGAAAACAGTAATTAACTCTAAACTAAATTTTAGATATTTCCAAACTAGAACAAGAAAACCCTAATCTCGCATTTGATCTAGTTATTCCTCATATTTCAATAATTATTAAATTAGCATTATTTATAGATCTAGGGTGATTGTTTTCCACATCACATTACAAGAACTTGTGTGATTTGCTTGCTAGCTAAGGTGAGTACATATTTTCCCTTTTTATTACATTTTTGAGATGAAACATGCATGCAACCTTGAATTATATGCAACCTATTCAACATATACAACACTAGTGGGAATGCCCGCGCGTTGCCGCGGATGTCCAGACTGATATCGGACTCATTTACGATGTCTATTACGAACCACTACCCAGTCCGCGTTTCTAAACTTTTATATTCCATTCAATGAGAAATAGTCATAGAAGATTGAATTCCGTGCATATGTTAAAAATATATAAAAATTATATTTACAAAGTCACCCGGGGCTTGCAAATCTCATCACGGGTTCCATCACTAAACAAATCTCATCCATAAAAGTTTAAGCTGAATCAGCGGGCCAGCGTCCAGTGATCAAATCCAAAAGCATGACCCCGTACGAGAAAACGTCTATTCCAAAAGCATGACTCCGTTCGAGAAAACATCTGATTTGTCTATGAGTTTTCCTGAAGATGCAACTCTAGAGCTAGGTTCCTGTAAGAGATGTCAGATGTACCGTTAAATAACCCAACTGTTTGCTTGTTTCGCCACCTCTAAATCAAATCTATTGTGCAAACTCGATAACAAAAAAACAAGAATCTTACCCGAAAGTTCCCATCACTCAGGTAGAGAGATGAGTGGCCACATCAGAAGTAATCTTCACAAGCCCAAAATCAGCGACTTGTGATGTTAATTGAGGTTAGTAAATGCAAGTTTCAAAAAAATAACATGCATCTGAACATTATATAGACAACAAAAAGAAGGCTAAGAACCGCCATTGCATGATCTTATAACGGCGAGCAAACAAACAAAATGAACTTACCGTCCTTGTGGAGATAAGCCCGCCTTTTTACAGCTTCTAGCGCAATTCGCAATCTGATGCTTCTGAATTATATATATAAAACTACTTTATTCATTAAAAATACATTTTGAATGCCTTCAACTGGTTCAACCCGTTGCGACCTTAGCTAGCTTAACCCGTTTGACCCATTAGAGATCAAACATAACCAGAATCAACCCTATGTTTGTAAACTGGTCAAAATTGCCTATTGTAATTCAACAAAAAGGGGATAAATAAAAAATAATTTCGGGATTATTTAATGATTCCATGTTTGTTCTAAAGAGACATATCCATGTAGACCTTTTTTTCTCTGCTCGAAAATGTAAAATCACATATGTAATGAATTCAAATATCCAAATATTTTGCTACAGAATTTGGAGATAAAAGGATTAGAATTTTATGAGTTGTGAAATAACATGTTCTAATGGTTACTTACCAGCGAAATGGCACCCCCATAGCTACAAAACAATTAAATTATCTTGACAAAAGGTGTTTCTGGTAAACTCGACCCTTGTGCCACAATCTGGTTTCTAGGGGTGTTCACAGTCTGGTTCAGCCAGAAGAATGAAAATTATGGGCCGAACCGTTAAAATATGTTTTTGAAAAATGAGAAATCAACCAGGCGGGTTGAGTGGGTCGACTGGACCAGGCTCTTTTACCGGTTTGGTGGGTATTATTTTTTATTTTGGTCAAAATCATTAGCTTGTATAAAAAAAATTCAATATGATAAGCTTAAATGGCTGATTCCAAGTTCAAACAGAACTGTTTGGCTCTCAAACCAGCCAAAAGCACGAAAATTGAACCATTTGGATCTTAAACTTGCCAAACCGGCTGACTTGCTTCGGTTTGGATGGTAACAGTTTTTAAACACCCTAGCCACCTCAAAAGAAATGATCTACTACAACAAGTCAAATGTTTAAAAAGGGAAAAAAGGAAACCTTTGGATCCATGTTATGGGATCGAGAAACCGGTGCAGAAGACATGCTTTACCCAACTTCTAATATGGATCTTAGATCTCTCTCAGCTTGTAACTGATCTTGCAATCTTGAAACCTGTCATGATAAATGAGTAAAATCAGAAGCCCAATATGATACAAAACTCGGATTTCAGTATATTAATGAAGTCAGGTCAAAACAAGTTCAGTGTTGGCCAAAAACGAGCCAAGTCAGTTTAAGCCGACCTGCCAACACATTATTTCATCAAATGAAGAAAGGAGGGCTTGCATCTTGTTCAAGTGCCATCCTACGTTCGTGTAATGCTTGCTTCCTTCTTTCCAAGCTAGCTTGAAGTATCGTGTTTCCTCTCGCCTAAAATAAAAAAATATATATACTAATATTGTTTAAAAATATATATTCAATGCATGCACAAAGAAAATCAAAAGTATGACCTCATTTGTGACCACCTGAAGCTTGCCCCGATTTAAACATCCTGAAACAAATCGGGCATTCGTTCCCTTTGATCTTTTTCACCTTCGTTTTCTTATCGTATTTCGCCTTTCGAGTATGTGCAAAGTCACCTTCTAAACTGTTTTCGCCACTGTCGTGTTTTGACCCGACTGTATTGTTCTTTTTGTGACACGGTCTATGCTCGCCAAGCCCTTGAAACGTCGTAAAAACCTTGTTGCAGTTCAAGCATTCGTACTTATTTCGTTTCTTATTCGGCCCCTCACATTCTAGTTCATGAGTATACGAATCATCATCATCGCGAACACTTTTTTTCAAATACGCGAATTCTCTAAACAAATTCCTTTATATTTCGAGCTTCTGTTCGTAAGTCAGTTCTTGCGTTTTATCGAATACCCGTTTCGACTTCTTGTTCGGGTCACCGTATCGAAGCAATTCCTCAACCGAAATGTCCGATTCCACTTTTCTAGTAGTAAGATTCTCGAATTGAACACTATCGGCATCCAAACCGCCACTTGATTTCTTACTGATTCTTTCAACCGAAGACGATTTCGTCTCGAGAACAGCAGAGTTACTGATTCTTACAGTAACATGTCATTATGCGTTCGTGAACCGGTAAATTGGTTGGCCAATATGTGTTCGGGAATCCAAACATCAGTTCCGGTTTCAACCAATGTATGGTCGTCCAATATGCATTCGTGAATCGGTAAATCGATTAACGATGTACCGACTTGGTTTACATCAGGCACCGTATCTTGCGGCTCGTACGATGCTATTTTTTGCTTAGGTGGCTTTAACGTCTTGCGTTTTCGCTTCTTGTTAGATTGCTTTTGTTTCTTATCATTATCATGCGATGCTGCATCATGATCTTTCGATGAAACCGAGGCAGGCCCATCGTCGGTAGCTGACTTGATTTTTTCCTACAAGAAGAAGAAAACTGCGATACGTGTAAAAAGATGCAACAGGAAGAAATAACAAAGATATCATGATATAAACGCACGATATCAACTTTTAAGCTGGTCCCACCAGTGGTTACCATGACTTGAATGTTTAGATGTTTTCCAAGTTCTTCACAACAAATTTGTGTCGTGTCTTGTAGCCCAAGGCGTCTGGTGGAATATCTGTTACATTCGGAATAAAAAAAATGATTGATAACATAACAAATACATTAAAAAAGAGAAACTCACCCATTAATGAATGCAGAAATTAGGAAGAACTTCTGGCACAACCACCTTCTATGGAACAGGAGATATAGGAATTGGTGTTGACCATCTTGGAATAACAAATGGCACCACTACACGCCATGACAGGGCATCAACAACACCAGCAGATTTACAAGCAACATCCAGCCTTCTGTTCTGAATAGTATATGACACTACACAAGCAAGCTCCACACACCTCAGATAAACAATATCCAGATCAAACGGATGGAAAGATAATGATAGAAAAGTAGCTTTCATTAACCAGCTCTCCAATTCAGGATCAGAAGAAAAGAGATCACTACGTGTCACCTTAAATTCAGAACACCATTCTCCTTTCTGATAATCTTTCAAATCCCACATACGAAAACATGTTCTAGTCCTTGTGTAAGATGATCCAATGGGGGCATGCCTTCCTTCAAAAGAAACAGAAATTATAATCATGCCAACCTTTATTAACATGATAACAAATTTTAGAAAGAATGACTAAAAACCTTATCTTCGGGACTACAATCAGCATTATGCTCTAGTAATGTCTTAATAGTCGAAATGTCCTCAGCTCCATGGTTGCTATATTTTCCTTCAAAAGTGGCCCACCAAGACGCAACCTTTGCACAAAACTATGGTCCCCCGTACCTGAAATATAAGCAGTGGTTCATAGTCTACAAAATAATTTGGCAGTCCAATACAATAGAAGATTAAATGAAGAGATTAAAATAACGAGAGAACACAGATACGAGAAAGATAATTGAGTTTACAAACTGTGGCTTTCTGCTAATACACAGGATGGCAATTTGGGTGGAAATCGACCAGCCTAAATAGTCTAATTGACCACTGCACGCAAAATCAACAAATGCAAATACACCCAAAGCCCTCAAAATCAGAAGCTTTCTTCCCCATCTCTACAAAATCTAGGTTAAACTCAAAATCACAAACACACATAGAATAAAATGCTTCGAGATGATTTTGTAGGGGTACCTGATCGACGGACAGAAACTGGATGAAGGCTACGAATGACAATTCAAGAGAGAAGAGACAATACCCAACCATCGTTGGTTTCGTAGCGGCACCCGATCAACGACCAAACAAATGACCATTAATAGAAGATGATAAAGGAGAAACAAAACACGACTAAGTTCAGATTATGCTTATTGATTTGAATGATTGAATGACCTCCAAAGCTGGTGTCTGTTCCCCACTCTCTGTATTCTTCAGTCAATATATGGATTAGATCAAATGGAGTGGCGATTGATTTCTCACTTGTTTTAGGTTTGCGGTTGTAGGGTTTTGAGAGGAAGATATACGCCGATGCCGATGAAAGATGAAACGCCGCGACATAAATTCAGGGTTTCCCAAAATTCAGTGGACGAAATCCCTATATTAACCCTGTGGCGTCTTAAAATTTTGTGAACTTTCTTTATGTATTCCTTTAAAATAGCTTGTATTATTTGTACATTATGCTTCTAAATTTGCACACCTAGTAAAATTACATTCATATCCATCACTTCTCCTTTTTATAATAGTATAGATATTAAACCTATTGCCCATGGCTTTATAGCCTAGTGGCATCTTGGTGGTGGGATAAGGCTTTGGGACCAATAGGTCCTGGGTTCGATTCCCACAAGGGGGGTTTTCCCATATTTATTGGGTTTCCCCCTGAATTGGTGTATAGGCATTATGCCTAGTGGAGATGGATATGATCGGGTGGTTCCGCGGGTGGCACGATGATACTCCAGTGGTCCGTCAGTGATCCAAATTTGCCGTTCAAAAAAAGATATTAAACCTATTCATTACGTGTCCTTGATTGAGTTTCTTTATGCTTTATGATTTGGGCTTACATGGCAATTGTACATCGGTGTTTATTTGTATTTGTTCTCACATATTAGCTTT
>JARYGA010033854.1:0-38711 GCA_030545235.1 Helianthus tuberosus
TCTATTAATCAGTATTCTTGGTGAAATTAGTTTGTTCAATGTAAGATTTTTTTTGTAGGTGTTATGGGTTTCGACTTTCGATTATTGTACTGTGCGATTAGGTTTCTCGCGGTTTGGTTGTTTCAATCAAGATGGAATGCTTTTGATGTATGCTTGATTTGTTTATCACCAATTGAGGTAACTTTTTTTGGGGTTCTCGATTTGTTGTCTAGCCTCTTTAAACTCGCATGATTATGTTTAATGGAAAGTCATATTCATTGGGATTATGTTTAGAAAACTATCAATGATGAACACTTGGTTTGTTTGATGACATAGGTTTTTATTCGAACCCTAACAACGGATGTCATATTGAACATTTTCATTCTTGATTTTTTTTCTTTTGCAGGTTTACTCCTCCCTTAAAGACACAATGAGTTGGTATATTTGTAGGATGCTTTTAGTTGTCATATTGAACATTTATGTTTTTGGAGGGTTGTGGTTTTTCAATATTTGCTTCTTCTTTTGTTGTTATTCAGATGATAGTTACAGCCCTTCGGTCGATACAATTCCACCGCTACTGTTCCGAAGACGCTACATAGTGATGGTGTTTGGTAAGGTTTTCAAGATGTATTTAATTTGTTGAGTTAAAACACTCCCTACAATTTATAGATTTATCATCTTAACATGACTCTGTATGTGTTTTCTTATTGACTTTTGTTTTTGTTTTTGTTTTTGTTTTTGTAGTTTCTTTTAATATTTGGTTTTGACGACGGTGAGTTGTGTATATGTGACAAAATTGAAAGGATCGGTGAATGGCTTTCGGTTACGGTATCACGGAATGCAAAACGGTGGTATTTAGCCTTCTAGGATGTTACTACCATGGTTGAACCTGGTTTGCCCAGTCTACGTTACGCAATGTCCCAACTTGGTTGGTCAGTTAGTCTCTTTAATCTTTATTCCTAAACTTTTCAATTATACAATAACAAGACCATTAAATTCAGTGAAATTTCATGAGGCCTGGTGTATCAGTATTAATATTGTCATGGGTCATAGTGTGAATTATCGAATTTATGCATTTGTTGTTGTAAGGACAGAATTATCGAATTAAAAACATTCATTAGCTCAAACAAATTTTAGGGAATTTAGTAATGGGTCGGATGAAAATGCACACCTAACGAATTTATGCTTTTTTGATGAACTTTGATTTTTGATATGTGGGTTTGATGAACTTTGATTTTTGATATGTGGGTTTGATGAACTTTGTGGTGATTTTGCTTTTTCTAGTGATTTTTTTACAAAACAGATCTCTAGTGATATGTGGGTTTGATGAACTTTGATTTGAAGATTGATTTTTGATGAACTTTGATTTTTGATATGTGGGTTTGATATGTTTTGTGGAAATTTTTGATATGTGGGTTTGATCTGTTTGGATATGGTTGATTGGGGAGGCGATGATGCAAAAAAAAAGGCAGATTTTGATGACGATGGCGCGGCAAGGACGGCGGAGGGTAGGTGTAACAGTCCCAAAAAAATTTTTAAATATATATAAAAACTTATGTTATTAAAAGGATGCATCATGGGTAAGTTGACCAATGAAAATATGATGTATTTTGGGCAAGCGTAGGAACCATTTAAATTATAAAAATACATTATATTTGAACCTACTCTATTTTAATGAAACTTGGTTCAAAATGTATATAAAATTATTCTCGTTCTAATGGCATATTTATTATTTTATAAAACGTTATATTTTAAAAGTTATAAGAGCCAAATAACTGAAACAGTTTAATTAATTATAATTTATATAATGATAATATAAATTTAATAAAGAAGTTATAAAATGAATGTTTAAACAAATTGCATGTTACGTGTAATAATAATAAATAAAATAATAACAAACTTCTTAAACTTTCAAATTGGAATTTCAACATGGCCGTACATACGTGTCTTGCATTGTGAATTTAGTACATGCATATAATCAATGCAATTGCTTGCTTTCTAAGATTCATTTAGTGTATATATATATGATGCTGTAGTTCAAACTTCAACCGCCATTCCATTCTTTTCTTTCTTTTGTCTCCCACTTTGTCCCTTCAAATCTATTATTTTGATTTAGTAATTCACCCCTAAATACTCCAAAGCCCTGCCCCGTTTTAAGTATTGTAGCCCCTGATCACTGATACCCTGTCCAAGTAACGTAAAGCCCCGTAACGTATGTCAAGGCTCTGCCTAAATTCGTTGGGGTTCTGTCTCGTGACGTAGGGATAAAGTGGAATTGGGTTACTATACTTAGTATGAGTGCACTATTTATTCTATTAAATAATCCAGGAGTTGTACCAAGATATATCAACCCTCCAAAATATTTCTGACACCCCTAATATATTTAGAATACCCCTATATGTTTTTAAATACACCCCGTATGAGAAAACCGAGCCCGAAATACAATATAGTATTTAAAAATAAATAAAAATAGAAATATTGAGCTGAGGCGGGCCGCGTACGGTTTGGTTAGGAGCTACGCGGGGCGCGACAGCTCAATATCCGGAACACACCACAAGCCGCCACGTGTCGATGACTCAGCAAAACCCTAGCCGCTTTTAGGGCTCTCGCGGGCCGCGTAAACTCTCTTCTCCTCTTTCACGGGGCGCGACAGGGTCCGAAATCACAACTATAAATAAGGACGATCGGTTTCACTTTCAATTCGTCCCAAATTTCTTTCTCTCTCTAAATTTCTGAATAGTAGGCATTATTCTCGGGTATAATACCCCCTAAATAGCGAAGTTCTGCTCCGTTGTAAGGATTATAACCCCAGTTTCGTATTAGATACGCTGCCCGATTGATTTAGGGTTCCGTAACAACTGTCGTGGTTCTGCCCGACGTAGTTGTTGGAATGCCGTCTCGAGGAGGGTATCATTAATATTTTCAAAGGGTTATGATACTAACCTATGTACATTTGTGTAAATTATAGATTATTCCCAGGAAACCCTTACGCGAAGTCTAAGATAGCAATGTGAGTTTATCCTCTTTTTGTTAACCATTTTGGAATGTTTTACAAAACCTTAATTGTTTTACAATGTGATTAAGCGGTGATTGAGTCTTTGTACTTCTTCAATTACTGCCGGTATTATGGGGTTTTGTATACAAAATTTAAAGACTTGCGAGTAGTAAGTCGATACGACAGTACGTTACAATTGGACAACGAGTTAGCCAATGTGTAACTTGACAATAGCCATAGATCCGGTCGAGTGGCAAGTACTGAATGAGTAATTGTGTAGAAATAAACAATGTGATCGCTCTCAATACTGTTTTAACTGATAAAATGTTTCTTGATTAAACCGGGATTCACTCACAAGTATTTCCGACTGACAAATGTTTTTAAAACACGTTACAGGTAACACAATGTGACAGCCAATTAGTAAAATGCCAGCTGGAGAGCACTGAAGGCTTGGGAAATATGTGGCTATAAAAGTTACCTAATAAACGATGTTTTAAATTCAATAAAATAGGGTTTGTCCCTATAAATGTATTGTTATAAGAAACTTGGGTTTTGCCCATGTGATTATTAATATCAAATATGGTGGTTTTACTCTGATAAACATTTCCTAACTACGGTCCTGATGAAATTTCCGCTGCCAAATTAATAAATATTGATACCACCGCCACTGTGCTCGCGACCGCCCGTTCCCGGGACAGATAAGGGATCGGGGGTTGCGACAGAAGGTGGTATCAGATCCTAGCCACTGGTTCAAGCCAAAGAAGTGTTCTGCTGACACTTAAATTTTAAATTATGTGTTAGGAAATAACTTATGTGATTATGTGTTTTATATTATTTGACTATTTGTTAGTCCACAGTATGGGTAAGCAAAAGATTTCGAATATCTATCGTCAATTAGATAGTTCACCAAAAGATAAGGGAACCTCATTTCAACCAAATCCCTCAGGATACTCAACAGATACTGAGGAAGGAATATTTATTCGTAAGGCACAGTCTAAGGAACCATTTACCACTAAGAAGAGAAGTTGGATTATTAGAAAAGGTCGAGAGAAAATAAAGAAGTCACAACCGAAGGGAGCGATAATCAATCAGGAAATAAATGCACAAACTCAGGAAGCAGACAATAACCCACTAGGGAAAAATGAATTAGATGAACAATGGGTAAATCTCCATATGTTAGCCACTACAGCAGTAAATGCTAACTTATATTAAATAGTTGAACCGCCAAATCAGTACCAGCACCCATGCCACCTATGAGCTAGAAATTTTAAAAGAATTTTGCCCATTAAATAACAACTTAGTAGAGACAGGAGATGGAATAAACTTTATATAAAAGCATGTTGAGCCTAATACTCCTATAACCTATATAGACTAAAATAAGTTACGGATGCATAATTACTAGTATATTTTGAATTCCAGTTGTAGTTTGTAATAAATATATATATATATATATATATATATATATATATATATATATATATAAGTTGCAATGTTCATCAATCTATTTTATGATTGTACTCAAATGTTTATACTAGAAAATTGTCTGTAATAATTAATACCACCTACTCAAATAATATCAAAATATGTATACGTTAAAATAGTTAAAAGAATCATGAAATATTTTATTTAGAAATGGGAGTTGATCAGTTAAAATAATTACACGATTTATTATTAATACATGTTTTAATATTGTCATATATATCATTAGATCTGACATAAAAAATGTACAAATGTAATCATTTGTATACCTATAAAAATGTATTTAAATACATTCAATTGTTAATATACATCAAACTAAGTTAGTTATTAACAAAACAGTCATGTTTATTATTCTCTTTTGAAACCAATCATTTACTTTGGTTTAAAATACATATTGAAATATATGGTATAAAACATAAAAACTTTGTGGTTTTAATAATATTGTTTCAAAATAATTTATATTTAAATAAATAAAACCGAAGCTATTAAATTAACCGAAAAGGATTTTTAAAAAAAAAATTAAAAGATTGCTTTAGTGGATCTAGCCAAAGCAAGTTTTAAAACCCAGGTATACCAATTTACCACTCCATTTTATCCCTTCTGGTTTATAACCAGTTGGCCATAAGACTTCATACTTTCATAGTTTTATGAATTAACTAATGTTGGGATCACTTGTAAAAGTTTCCATTGAAATACTTAGCAATAAAATAGATGGTTAAATGAATATGATGGGTATTCATGATTTAATAAAATCATTTAAAATTTTTAGAGATTTGGGTTGGTTGGACTATGTAGAAAGGCCTAACTAAACGTTGAAAGCATTTCTACAGATCTTTAATATTAAGATATGTCCAGAATAGTTCTTATGCCTGGTAATAATTAATATAAGATTATAAGATTAACCCGTCATATTAGTTATAGGATTGTATATCCTAAATTAAAAAAAATATTAATAATAATTTTGATTTTGGTTTGTATGTTAGCGCATGGTTTGTTGGTTTGCCTAAAACCATAAATTAATTAGTTTTATTAAGATGTTATTTCTCAAAATAATTTATCAGTTTAAACTTAAATTAATTTTGTAGTACATCTTTGGAGTATCTTTAACGAAATACTTGAGGGAAATATTCATTTTTCAAACAGGTGTTAAAGTTTGACCAAAAATAGAAATCCACTAGTATATATGGGTATCTATCCTCCACGGTTTTCGGTTGGAAAATAGGTTGATATCTAAAATCTAATATAATTTTTTTTAAATATTCGACTCGTACAGTAAGTCAAATACATTTTTTTGACTTATATATTACACTTATAATTTGATAACTCATATTATTTGAGTTCATCCGTACCTTTTATATTATTAGTATAATGATAAAACATTTTACAATAATATATGAATAGTATATAAGAGAGTACAGTAAGTAAAAAATATAATTTATATCTAAAATTTTAATAAAATATCATGGTGTAATAAATTCTCGTAAGTGTAAAATAGTATATAGAATAGTATATGCACTTATGTTATAAGTCCGTCGCAGGTTTATTAAAATGTAACAAGGCTATTAGATCTTTTTACTAGAATATGTATACAAATCATATCTCCTCATAAGTATAAGTATATTATACTATACGAAAATAATATACTGTATATTTTTTATCCATGCACATTTACTTATGGTAAAAGATTAGATAATTAAATTTTTAGAAGTAACGATATTGCAACAGTGAAAACATCTTTTCTTATCATACTTAAATAAATAATTTAGTATCTATTTATTTTACCTAACACATTAAAATATTCCTAAACATTCATTTTCAAACTATAATTTAAAATGGATGCCCCATATAAAAATAGTTGAATCAAATGTGTGTTTAGTTCTTTATATAACTTTATTTAAAATTCAGATTACAATCTTACTATTGTAATATCTTTAAATAAATTACTACTAATATTGTATGGGATATACATACATATTCCAATACATGTATATTACTCAAATAAATTTAGAATCAATTTTTGAAACGTCAAACTCTGTATTATTTACTATAATACTTCTTTGAATAAATAATATAATATACAATAAATTGAGAGTTAAGTTTTGATATTTTAAACCCATATGGTTCAACCCACTAGTTAAAAATAAATTTATTCCCATGAGTCCAAAAAATTTATATTTTGATTAATTTATTTCTTTAAACTTTTATTTATCCATCCTTAAATTCTAAAATATTATGAAGTTTATTTCAATATACTACTTTTATAAAAAGATAAAGTAAAGTCATGGAAATAAGCTTGATGATTGGTACCATCGGATGTATAGTTATTATTTTATATATGTGTGTATATATCTCGTAAGTTTAATATTAACTAGAGATTTGAAATTTTATACACATATATGCCTATACCCAATAGAGTTTCTTGATGGTGTTCCCAATACAATATCTTCTTTGAGATAAACATAAAAGAAAATATCATTGGTAATTCATATGAAAACATGAAGTTATTATAGAAATAAACCATGAAACCTATTATGTTTTAAAATGCCATCTGTCTTAATAAAATATTCCTTGCGATGGAATCTAACAATATATAAGCATAAATAAAGTTAGCTGTAAGCATACTTATTACATTGAACCTAGCTATAGTATCAATGGAAACAATGATATATTTGAAACTCCATTCTTCAACGAAAAGAAAACCACAGCCATAATAATATCTATGCTTAAATGAAAGAAATAGGGATATTAATATTTACTGGTAACAACCAGGACAATATTTAGACTTGAACTTAAGGAAAATGCCTTAGTATAAGCTTCGAGATAAGCTAATTACTTGCATAGATAAAGTGTGATGGTTATTGGTATTCCGTGAGGATGATGACTAGAACAGTGCCTGTATGATAAATAAGCGATAACAACTGACCACTGTTATTTCTTGTTTATTAATACTACTCGGTTCCAGAATATGATCCATCGTGAGAATACTGATTTCCTTGTTTCTTGATGCAAACTATAATAAACGATGTACTTTCAAAATCCTAATTTGAGAGAAGTCTATTTATGGGAAATACCATGATAATTACCTCTCCGACAAAACTGGGTATGGTGCGGTTGACTCTCTAGCTTGTCCGGGTGAGATGGGGATTACCTCTCCGGCGAGACCGGGTGAGATGGGATATGTGTTATGATAATGGAATTCCCTAAATAGTACCATGACCTGATGTCTGATTTGTGAATCTGTTTACATTATGGATAATGTGCATACTACAGTATATGAAATATTATATAGATATGTATATCTATAAGGAAATCCAAAGACCATAATTGAAAATTAGGGATAAATCACGAACAGGTGTGTCACCGATAATTTTAGATTTATTAGGAATCTCTCGTATACATCTATAATTCCGATATCAAACACTATTTCGTTTGATCATCCGTCTCGAAATTCGTGCGACAAAATGAACGACAGGAACTCTTTAAGTTGGGACGCCATCAGAAGTATAAGAATTTCCTTTGCGATTATTGACGCATTAGGAAACCTATAACTAAAAGTTGTGTTAAAACACAAAACGTCTAAAACTTACGCTAATAGTAAATTTACCTTCATTCAGAATTCTTGAGAAGATAAGAATCTCAAAACATAGAGAATAGTTCTGGTCAAAGTAAAGTAGAATTCAAAACAAAGACCAGAATATACATAGAAACTAAACTAACTAAAATTATTCATCCATATTTCAGGGAATCTCGAGGACGAGATTTAAAACAAGGTGGGGAGGATGTAACAGTCCCAATTTTTTTTTAAAATATATATAAAAACTTATGTTATTAAAAGGATGCATCATGGGTAAGTTGACCAATGAAAATATGATGTATTTTGGGCAAGCGTAGGAACCATTTAAATTATAAAAATACATTATATTTGAACCTACTCTATTTTAATGAAACTTGGTTCAAAATGTAGATAAAATTATTCTCGTTCTAATGGCATATTTATTATTTTATAAAACGTTATATTTTAAAAGTTATAAGCGCCAAATAACTGAAACAATTTAATTAATTATAATTTATATAATGATAATATAAATATAATAAGAGTAAACTGCCATTTTGGTCCCTGTGGTTTGGCTAGTTTTGCCACTTTAGTTCAAATCTCAAACTTATTACATCTGGGTCCCTGTGGTTTGGTTTTTGTTGCCATTTTAGTCCAAATCCAAAAATCCCCCTTTTTGACTGTTAAAAACTGTCTATTTTGTCCTTTAGTGCAGGGGCATTTTGGTCATTTTTTAAATTTCATTTTTTTTCAATAAAACCCAAATCAAAATAATCATCTTTCTCTTCGCTCTCTCTCTATAGCACCACCACCACCGCCACCTCCTCCCTCTCTCTTCTCTCTCTCTCTCTATAGCACCACCACCATCGCCACTCCAAACATCATCATCAAAACCCAGATCAAGAACATCATCAAAACCCAGACAAGAACATACTTAAGTACTAATATTTAACAAACAATTAACGTTAATACATCCAAACGTTACAAAATGAAAAATTAATACCCTAGAAGGGACTAACTATGTAATTAACTCTTTATTTTATTAAACTAAAGTAGTTAAGGATATAACCTATTTCAAAAATGTTTATAAGGGGTAAACAAAAATATTAATCAATATTTATCAGTTCTATACTTTTATTTTCGTGTTCAACTCTCAACTTATATACAGTAATCACTAGGTTTACATGATATTTATAAGAACCATCACCGCAATCACCCCATCCATCGTATATCAAGTATATCCGTTAGTTTTTTTTAAAGATATAGATTTTTATTAGATTCATTCAACCCGTGTGATAAACGAGATTTTTTGAAGATGTAACATTTTAATTTTTTACTATACAAAATTACATTTACGCAACTCGTGTAATACACGGGGTTTTTAAAAATATATTTTTTTTATTATGTAGTATATAAAATTAGATTATTCAATCCATATAATACATATGGTTTATAAAGATATAACTTTTTATTGTTTGGTATATAAAATTACATGTGCTCAACCCGTATAACACATGAGGTTCTTAAAAATGTAATTTTTTTTCATTATCTAATATATAAAATTAAATTACTCAACCCGTACAATACACGGGGTTCTTAAAAATACATCATTTTTTATTTATTTAATATATAAAATTACATTTATTTAACTCATGTAATAAACGAGATTTTTAAATATATATTGTTTTATTATTTGTTATATAAAATTACATTTATTCAACCCGTGTAATAAACGAGATTTTTAAAGATTATGTTTATATTATTTGATATATAAAATTACATTTATTAGACCTGTGTAATACACGGGGTTCTAACCTAGTATATATATATATATTAAGTTTTGAATTAAGAAAATGTTAAATGAAAAGCAAAATTACCAAAATGCCCCTGAACTAAAAGACAAAATAGGAGGTTGCAACAGTCAAAAAATAGGGTTTTTAAATTTTGGACCAAAATGGCAACAAAATGCAAACCACAGGGACCCAGATGTAATAAGTTTGAGATTTGGACTAAAGTGGCAAAACTGGCCAAACCACAGGGACCAAAATAGCAGTTTACTCATTTAATAATAAAGTTATAAAATGAATGTTTAAACAAATTGCATGTTACGTGTAATAATAATAAATAAAATAATAACAAACTTCTTAAACTTTCGAATTGGAATTGCGACATGGCCGTACATACGTGTCTTGCATTGTGAATTTAGTACATACATATAATCAATGCAATTGCTTGCTTTCTAAGATTCATTTAGTGTATATATATATGATGCTGTAGTTCAAACTTCAACCACCATTCCATTCTTTTCTTTCTTTTGTCTCCCACTTTGTCCCTTCAAATCTATTATTTTGATTTAGTAATTCACCCCTAAATACTCCAGAGCCCTGTCCCGTTTTAAGTATTGTAGCCCCTGATCACTGATACCCTGTCCAAGTAACGTAAAGCCCCGTAACGTATGTCAAGGATCTGCCTAAATTCGTTGGGGTTCTGTCTCGTGACGTAGGGATAAAGTGGAATTGGGTTACTATACTTAGTATGAGTGCACTATATATTCTATTAAATAATCCAGGAGTTGTACCAAGATATATCAACCCTCCAAAATATTTCTGACACCCCTAATATATTTAGAATACCCCTATATGTTTTTAAATACACCCCGTATGAGAAAACCGAGCCCGAAATACAATATAGTGTTTAAAAATAAATAAAAATAGAAATATTGAGCTGAGGCGGGCCGCGTACGGTTTGGTTAGGAGCTACGCGGGGCGCGACAGCTCAATATCCGGAACACACCACAAGCCGCCACGTGTCGATGACTCAGCAAAACCCTAGCCGCCTTTAGGGCCCTCGCGGGCCGCGTAAACTCTCTTCTCCTCTTTCGCGGGGCGCGACAGGGTCTATAATTTCTTTCTCTCGTAAACTTTAAATAAGGACGATCGGTTTCACTTTCAATTCGTCCAAAATTTCTTTCTCTCTCTAAATTTCTGAATAGTAGGCATTATTCTCGGGTATAATACCCCCCTAAATAGCGAAGTTCTGCTCCGTTGTAAGTATTATAACCCCAGTTTTGTATTAGATACGCTGCCCGATTGATTTAGGGTTCCGTAACAACTGTCGTGGTTCTGCCCGACGTAGTTGTTGGAATGCCGTCTCGGGGAGGGTATCATTAATATTTTCAAAGGGTTATGATACTAACCTATGTACATTTGTGTAAATTATAGATTATTCCCAGGAAACCCTTACGCGAAGTCTAAGATAGCAATGTGAGTTTATCCTCTTTTTGTTAACCTTTTTGGAATGTTTTACAAAACCTTAATTGTTTTACAATGTGATTAAGCAGTGATTGAGTCTTTGTAGTTCTTCAATTACTGCCGGTATTATGGGGTTTTGTATACAAAATTTAAAGACTTGCGAGTAGTCGATACGACAGTACGTTACAATTGGACAACGAGTTAGCCAATGTGTAACTTGACCATAGCCATAGATCCGGTCGAGTGGCAAATACTGAATAAGTAATTGTGTAGAAATAAACAATGTGATCGCTCTCAATATTGTTTTAATTGATAAAATGTTTCTTTATTAAACCGGGATTCACTCATGTCACACCCCGATATTTCCACGTATTACCGGTGGGCCCGGTGGGGAGTATCGTGACGTAGTTGATATCATCATAGTCAAACAACACAATATATAAATGCACATCGGAAGCAAAAGATAAATATATTACAATCCGAATATAAAGTAATATCAAGTATTACAACGGAAAGTAAAGGATCCACAGGCGGATCAAAAAATAAAATGAAACATTGTTCAACAGACTTTGGCATCTAGAGCTTGCGAGACTTGATTATTGATGCCTGGAGTAGCCAGCCTATTACGTGTAGTACCTGCACTTAGCCTTTTTGGAAAATACGTCAGTTTACACTGGTAAATACAACTTAACTGACTCATTTTGAAAAGAGTTTGAGAAATGATTTGAATGCACTTCGGCAAAATATCTTTTATAACTTGGGATAATCATTTGTATATAATCTTGTATACAGTTTTACTTATTTGTCGTCCATCAGGGCCGGTTTGTAGGGCCGGACAAGATTAACTGACACGCCACAGGTATAATGCCCACAAGGATTGTATTCCTCTAAGTGGATTACCAGTTTCTACATAATGCATCTGTCAGGTGTACGCCTACACCCCGTGCTTAGGTCGTGGCCATTTCTTTGAATGATGCCAAGGATATCCGGGACATGGTCATTTAACCCCCCAAAAGCCATACACCAAATAATACATATTAAACGGGTCATGCACATACATTAATCACAATCCGATTTAAATGACTACACACACCCGACCAAGCGGTACTTTTATAGTACCGTATCCCAAGCCCGTATAGGGAAAATAAGTTAAGAGTATTTACCTGAGCAAAGTATAAGTCCAATACAGTAAGTGCAAGCAACTTTTACTGGACTCCTAATCTGGAACGAGGGTTTTATAATAACCTATTAGAATCCTAACGGGTCTTTAATTAAGCTTAGACTTAGACCGCCTAGTTTTCAAAAGGAAGGCACGGTTCAAACGCATATTAAAGCGAAGACCGGTTTAGAATGTGGTTTTGACCCGACAAGCTTGTATGCTTGTTTAATATGGGTAATTTAAACACACTCTGGATTTTGAGATAAAAACGATGTGGTTTGACCCGTTTCGGCTAATATATGCAAACTAGTCACATACGCCGATCCGAACGCGACAAGTGCGTAACGAGTAACCAAAAGAGTCATATACAGGTTTCCTAAGTTAATATGCCTTAAATATGTTGTGATATCACTAGGATATCTTCCATTATGCCCAAAACGAGTTTAATCTCAAAATAAGCCCCGTAGGGGTATTTTGGTCATTTTAAAGATTATTAAAGAGGTTAATTGAAATTCTGAGATTCGGGTCCGAATACATCATTAAAATAACTTATTTTATTAGGTCATTTCAGTTGGTAATAGGTCTTATGTGACAAAATGGTTTTAAACCCATACTAGGTGTTTAATACGCGTAAAAAGCCATTTTAAGCGATTTTCGGGTTATACAGGAAATCTGAGTTTTCTGATCAGGTTATAAAGTTCAAAATACTTTATTTATTATATAAAATCATTAGCAATTGGATTGGTGTCAAAATACTATGTAGAACTCATTTTATGAAAAAAAGGGTATAATCGGTATTTACCGAATTAAGGCCATAACCTTAGGTTATGAGCAGGTTAAAAATAATTAAAAATCTTTAAAAATCCCAAAATATTATATTACATCAGTGGGTAAAAGGTTTAGTGTCAAAAATTGGGTTTAGATAGGCTTTACGCTAATGACGCCGTTTAATTACTAAAAGGCGTTCTAATTACGCTAATGAGCATAACTCCTAATCTAGACCTCCAACTGATGTGAAAATTTAGGGACATGTTTATAAATCAGTAACAAAGATTATTGTCCTTTCACATATCCAAAATTCTCATTTTATGGTCAAAAGGGCATATTGGTCAACATTAGGCAATTAACGGAAACGTGTAAACGGATTGGTCAATCAATGAACCAACCACAGAGGGTTATACCAACATGTAGCCTGGTCCTAAGGAAGCCCTAAGGCATTTCGAAATCATACTAAATCAGGTCAGAACTGAAGTCAAAGCAAAAGTCAAAGTTTTGCGACTTTCGGTTCCAAACCGGGTCTAAATAGAAAATTGTCGGGTCGAACATGCTTAGACATGTTCTTACACTTATTACTGAGTTATATGAGTGGTAAAATAGGTTACATGCCTTCTACATTGCTAATTACATGTTAATTTGTAAATTAAGCTTCTGTTGACTTTTTATAAACAACTTTAACCCGACATTTGATCTAGTTAGAGCGGGAATCAGAGGGTGCCCTTTTAAGGGTTTATTGCCCACATAATTACCAACTTATAACTACCTTCAATTCGACTAATCACTGGACTATTAATGATTAATCACTAAGCCAAACGTTAATTACGACGGTTTGACTTTTAAGCTAAAAACTAAGTAAAACTTAATTAAGGAAGGTCAAGGGTACTTACCAAAGTCTAATGCACTATTAGAGATGCTTGGGGACTGATCTTATGCTCCAGGAAGCTCCACAAATGCAGATGGAAGGTGTGATCAAATGTTGCAACATGAGGGCCTTTTTATAGTGAATTTGAGGGCTTATGATCATGCCACACAAGTCTAGCATTGTTCCCAGATCATTTACAAGTGCCCCTAAGCCTAAAAATCAATAGGGGTCGCGCATGGAAGTGGAAAATATCTATTTAATTCGGTTACAAGCTCAAAACAGCCAACTGTCAACTTCCTGGTCGCTGTGCATGCCTTACGGACCGTAAGGCTTGACCCTTACGGTCCGTAAGCTTGTTCCAGAAGGCAAAAACTCTTGCCCTTTCAAGCTTCGAACAGGTAACATGGTTATTACGATTTTGGGCCATTATTTTCAGTATGGGGCCTCTTGTTTGGGTCATGAACTGTTTACACCACCTAGAAATGATATAAAGTTTCCTTGGATCCTTTTGAAAGTGCCGTAAATGAAGGTTGTCGTGCACATCCTCGTAGGATCCCATTCTTGTGTAATTCGAATCAATCATTGTTAGCATTTACCGGATTTGAGTATACTAGATGTTTATAATATATATTAGGGTCTTGGGATTTATAATTAGGTCGTTCAAAGGTGTTTAATTAACATGTCGACGCTTTAAATCCTACCATACATCTTTGATTAGATCCGGGTTTATAACACTTTTGTCTTACATGACACGTGTCGTTATTTCATTGATCACAAATTTTCGAGGTGTTACAACTCACCAGTATTTCCGACTGACAAATGTTTTTAAAACACGTTACAGGTAACACAATGTGACAGCCAATTAGTAAAAAGCCAGCTGGAGAGCATTGAAGGCTTGGGAAATATGTGGCTATAAAAGTTACCTAATAAACGATGTTTTAAATTTAATAAAATAGGGTTTGTCCCTATAAATGTATTGTTATAAGAAACATGGGTTTTGCCCATGTGATTATTAATATCAAATATGGTGGTTTTACTCTGATAAACATTTCCTAACTAAAGTCCTGATGAAATTTCCGCTGCCAAATTAATAAATATTGATACCACCACCACTGAGCTCGCGACCGCCCGTTCCCGGGACAGATAAGGGATCGGGGGTTGCGACAGTAGGTTTTTTAAACCTGCAACCCCACTTTTGCAGCCTTCTGATTATCGGATAATCTGAGCCAAACCCTGTTTTTTTTTTCGAGATACACTTTTGTTTTGATGTTGTTGGTTTTTTATTTTTCCCCCTAGTCGAGGATGATAACAATATATCTGAGACGCTTCACTGAGTTTGCGATTTTCTGGGTGCGTTCGTTTTTGCGTAAAAAAGTTTTTTGTAAAAAAAAATAAAACCGTAAACTTTTTGACGTAAACCGTAAACTTTTTAACGTAAAACGTAAAAACGTAAAACGTAAAAAGTAAAAAGTTTTACGTAAAACGTAAAAAGTTTTAGGTAAAACGTAAAAAAGTAAATTTTTTTTACTAAAACGTAAAAACCGTTAACGTAAAAAACCTGAATTTAAAAATGTTAACGTAAAACACGTTAACGTAAAAAACCGGCGCGTAAAAACGTAAAAACCGTTAACGTAAAAAACCGGCGCGTAAAACGTAAAAAACGTTAACGTAAAAAACTGGCGTGTAAAACGTAAAAAACCGGCGCGTAAAACGTAAATAACGTTAACGTAAAAAAGGCGCGTTGAAAAAACGACGCGTGAAACGTAAATAACGTTAACGTAAGAAAGGCGCGTTGAAAAAACGGCGCGTAAAACGTAAATAACGTTAACGTTAAAAAAGGCGCGCTGAAAAAACGACGCGTCAAAAAATGAGGCGTGAAAAAGCCGGGCGTAAAAACGTAAAACGTTAAACGTAAAAATCTGTAAATAAATCTGAATTTGAAAATGCTTAATAAAAAAAACTATGTTTAAAAAAACTAATATAATAATACAAAAAAGTAATAAAAAAACAATAAAGACAAAAAGACAAAAAGACAAAATAGAGTAATTTTACTAAAATACCCTTTTGGATTAAAATATTAAAGACATAATAAGACAAAAAATACTTAATATTATTTTTAAATACTTTTAATCTCATCCATCCATCTTCTTGATCTAATGGCTAGAAAGTGGTTCACGCGGTTCTTACAACTGGAGGTGGTTTTCATTTTAGCGCTCCCCTATATATATATACTACTTTAATAAGCATATAGGAATGACAGAAATGGTCATTTGCCACTTTACAACCATTTGAAGCCCATTGTACAACCTTTTAAGCACAAAGGTGTTGAAAAATCCTTCAACACACGAAGAGCAGCTCATACAAACTAACCAGATCTCTTTGACCCGTTTTACCCAAATGGATCCAATATATACCTTCTTTCACTAAATCTAAACCCTAATTCATTTCATTCACATCCGCCCCCATCCTTCTTCTTCTCTCTCTCTCTCTCTCTCTCTCTCTCACCAGACGCGGATCTAGGGTTTCTCTGTGATGAATCCGACACCAGATCGACTTCCTCATTATCATCACCACCATTTCTAGGGTTTCTTTACCAGTCGCTTCAAGATATACGCTTCCTCAGCGATGAATCTCTCTAGATCCAACACCAGATCGACTGGTGTGACCGCTCGGTATCTTTCTTTTTACAGTATCTTTTTTTTTGTTATTTGAATCGGATATGTGTAATATTTCAGATCTACCATTGAGTTGTTCGTGTTAGGGTGCACTGGAATAACCAGATGTGGTATGTGTTCTGTAGTTTAGTTTTTTTTTTTCTTTAAAGAAGTTTGTATTTTTAATTTGAAGTTGATTATTGTGTTTATCTTGCAAGTATCATCTGGAATTTGAATCGGATCTGTGTAATATTTCAGATCTGCCGTTGAACTGTTCGTGTTAGGGTGATTTTTGTAGCTGATTTTGTTTATAGCTGTTTATCTTGCATGTATCATCTGGTATGTTTGTAGCTGATTTTGTTTGTATCTGATTTTGTTTGTAGCTGATTTTTTTAGCTGATTTTGAGTTTGTTTTGTTTGTTCTGTTATAGATCAAGATGGAGCGGTGGAGGTACCATCGACTTAGATCTACCTTACCACCGTCGACCCAGGTACTTTTTTATGCTGAAATTTCTCAGATCTACCGTCATTTTTTGAGGATTTTTTATGAATATTGACAGATCTGAGGTTACACGACTTGCAGATCTGAGTTCTTAGAGGAATATTGGCAGCCTGGATCTGGTATGTTTGGAGCTGATTTTGTTTGTTAAAGATCTGGAATGTTTGTACCTGATTTACATGCTTATGTTACTTATTATGTTTGTTACAGATCTGGTATGTTTGTAGCTGATTTAGATGCTTATGTTACTGATTATGTTTGTTACAGATCTGGTATGTTTGTAGCTGATTTACATGCTTATGTTACTGATTATGTTTGTACCTGTTCTGGTATGTTTGTAGCTGATTTACATGCTTATGTTACTGATTATGTTTGTACCTGATCTGGTATGTTTGTAGCTGATTTACATGCTTATGTTACTGATTATGTTTGTACCTGATCTGGTATGTTTGTAGCTGATTTACATGCTTATGTTACTGATTATGTTTGTACCTGATCTAGTATGTTTGTAGCTGATTTACTTGCTTATGTTTGTACCTGATCTGGTATATTTGTAGCTGATTTACATGCTTATGTTACTGATTATATTTGTAGCTGATTTACATGCTTATGTTACTGATCAAGATCTAGGGTTTCTCTGTGATGAATCTGTTTACAGATCTGGTATGTTTGTACCTGATTATGTTTGTTACAGATCTGGTATGTTTGTAGCTTATTATGTTTGTTACAGATCTGGTATTTTGTAGCTGATTTACATGCTTATGTTACTGATTATGTTTGTTACAGATCTGGTATTTTGTAGCTGATTTACATGCTTATGTTACTGATTATGTTTGTTACAGATCTGGTATTTTGTAGCTGATTTACATGCTTATGCGGAAAGTTATGGATGCAGTTGCAGGTAAATTTATTATTGTTTGGTTTTGTTGATGTGATCAATAGATTTTTGGCTACACTTCAATGACAACTGACTTCAAGTCTCATGTTTATTATGTAATCAGGTAAGATCAATCAGGATGGGCGGCTCCTATGCATTGGGTCTCTGTGGGGTTGCATGTGGAAGGAATGATCTATTTTATGAGATCGGCATTGGTGCTCCTTGGTATGGAACTCCTTTTTTGTTTCCGTTTATTGAAATGGCAATTTTAACCAGTTCGTTTTCGAAAGGGTAGATTCCGGTTATGTTTTATCTTCAACGGGTCAATTGGGTAACATAAAAAAAGTGTATCTAAAACGGAAGTCAGTCAAATGGGTCAAGAGTCGCTCAAATTGTATTTTCATTTTTCGATGCATAAGGTCCTAAATCGTCTTTTAAAAGGGATCAGATAGCTATTGAAATAATATATTTTTGCAATCATATTTTCATATTTGACACCAATTATTTTTATAAAATTTTTATGTTCTTTGACAAAGGTGTTTCAGGTCAACCCCATCCATACAAAAAATTACCCTTTTGACCAGTAACTCAACTAACTCATTTTGACACATCTAACATTTGTCCTTTTACATTGCTATTTTCTTTGCATTTTAGGGAAAACTACGAACAACTCCAGCAAACCCTGATGTTTTCTTTGCATTTTAAGGGGAACATGGGTGCTTCTCTCCCAGGGCATACAAAACTCAGGTTATTGGCGGCCGCTCGCCAGATTTAACATATAAAAAAACTTTATATGTTAAATGTAGCGGGCTGCCGCCAATAACCTGTGTTTTGTATGCCCTGTGGAGAGATGCGCCCATCTTCCCCCTAAAATGCAAAGAAAACCTTAGGCTATTGAACCCGCTGCAAGTCGAAACCGACAATGAATCAGGTTAAAACTCTAAACAGCTTTGCACTTGCAACAAATTATAACTCTTTTTAATAAACTTTTTGAATTTAAAGTAAAAATTGATTTAAAGTAATGAATCAGGTTAAAACTCTAAACAGCTTTGCACTTGCATCAAATTATAACTCTTTTTAATAAACTTTTTGAATTTAAAGTAATGAATCAGGTTAAAACTCTAAACAGCTTTGCACTTGCATCAAATTATAACTCTTTTTAATAAACTTTTTGAATTTAAAGTAAAAATTGATTTAAAGTAATGAATCGGGTTAAAACTCTAAATAGCTTTGTACTTGCATCAAATTATAACTCTTTTTAATAAACTTTTTGAATTTAAAGTAAAAATTGATTTAAAGTAATGAATCAGGTTAAAACTCTAAAAAGCTTTGCACTTGCATCGAATTATAACTCTTTTTAATAAACTTTTTAATAAAATTTTTTAATTTAAAGTAAAAATTGATTTAAACTAATGAATCAGGTTAAAACCCTAAACAGCTTTGCACTTGCATCAAATTATAACTCTTTTTAATAAACTTTTTGAATTTAAAGTTTATTAAAAAGATTTAGTTTTTTTTTATGACAAAAAAATTGAACAGTAACCTGTCAGAAAGACTTTCGAAACCTTTTTCAGAAACCTAACTCCTGATTTTACAGTTGAACAGTTGACAACCTTTCAAAGACTTTTCACAAAAAGTCTTTGAACAGTTGACAAGCTTTCAGACGCCAAAATATATTTTACTGCTACCCTTTTTGAATTTTTTTACTGACGATAACTGTTCAAATACAGCTGTAAAAGCAAACACTGTTCGGATTTTTCAGAAAGGAAGCATGCTTGGAAGTCTATAAATTCAACTACATTCATCACAACTCTGCAAGCACTCAACTTAGCATGCTTGGAAGTCTATAAATTCAACTACATTCATCACAATTCATCACAACTCTGCAAGCACTCAACTTAGATACTAAAACCTTCAAATTGTAAGTCTTGCGTTGAACTTCATCCTACTTTTGAATCTTACATCAAACCTTCGAAACATCAACCTAACATCTTCTATTTTACTTCGATTTCAGAATATCAATCAATACTCTAAACGTCTAGGTCTTGCGTTGTTTCTCGGCTCTTCACATCAAGGTCTTACATTTTTTTCGGCTTTTTACATCAGGCTCTTGCATTGTTGTAAGTTTACTCACATTTCTTGGTTACTTTTTTCACTTTTAACTGTCGCATTATTTTAGTTTACATGTATTATTTCTATGCATTTTGCTTCTGTATTGTTTCTATGCATTTTGCTTTTGTATTGTTTTGTAACATGTATTATTTTAGTTTACATGTGTTGTAAAATAAATGTTAAGTATAGACTTTATTGCTTCTGTATTTGTTTTGTAACATGTATTATTTTAGTTTACATGTATTATTTCTATGCATTTTGCTTTTGTATTGTTTAACCGTGGCCTTATACACTTAATGTTGAATATTGAATATATTTTGCTGTAAAATAGAAGAGTTTAAGCTTCTTCTGTATTTCTTTTTTTTATGTTTTTTTTTTTCATAGTTTGGTGTTTTACTTCCTATGATATTTCTCTTATTTTGCATTTGGTATAAATTCTAGATGTGAATGATTCTTGACTAGGTATGTAGTTGGTCTTGTATTATAACAAATGTGCCATTATACTTTGTGATTTCTTCATTTAAGAACAGTTTTTTTTATAATTTCAGGATTAATTAATGATTTTGTAACTTTGCAATATGATTTTAGTACACAAACCATAATAAGTTATGTAGTGCATTTATGAAATATAGTTACTATTTTCGTTGTGTAAAGTTATCCTACAACTTCAAGGCTATTTTCGATGTGATACTTGCATGAACTTCAAGGCTATTTTCGATGTGATACATTAAGCATCAGTATTCAATTGGAAGATTTATTTTTTAGAAGTATAAAAAGTAAGTAGTCAAATAAATTGGATACTCTAAATTCAAGTATTATCTATTTGTTTGTTTAGTATGTTTTTGAATACTATTGTTTGTCGAAACTTTGTTACACGAGTTAAAATATCAAATTTACTAAACCTGTCCCGTTCATATTTTGTTAATAAAAACTAACAAATAACGAGTATCGCATTACAAATTGGTCCCGTCCCGTTCATATTTTGTTGTTTTCGGTTTCCAATCGAATAATGAGTTTAAAAAACGATAATTAACTGATGATCCGAACTGCCATATCTTTTGGTAAAAAAAATAATATAAATCCAGTAAACATTTTAGTTAACTTTGATGTTAAAATTGTTACAATAAAAATTGCATTTTTCAGTTTACCGAATCCTTATGTTTGAGTTTACTTTGATGTTAATTTTTAACATGGTAAGAAAATTGATCTTTATATCCAATAAAATTTGTATGTTTCAGTTTACACAATCCCTTTTTTTTATATTTAAGCAAACTATTCTTTTTCTTTTAAAATTGATCTTTATATCCATCAAAATTGTATTTTTCAGTTTACAAATCACTCCAAACACATATCAATTGAGAGGTATGGGTGGTGGTTATCCAATTCCCGTTGAACCACAAGGATCAAAAAACCATGGACGATCATCCCGTCGCCATTTAAACCTTCCTGATTCAAACCCTCTAACTTCAAACCCTGAAGTTAGAAACCCTTTTCGTCCGGTGTCAACCCCACCTTCAGTGGCAAACCCACATCCGTTGACAAACCCTGAACATGATGATCCATTTGGTTGGACGGATGAAGAGTTGAATTGGGCGTATGACTATACCTTCGCTCAACTGCAATTCGGTGCAATACAAATTGAGGAGGGGTGCCATCGTCCGGTGGCAAACACTCCTATACTGCCTATGCATCCTCCACCTTCAAACCCCCCTTATGTGGAAAACCACAGTCAAACACAAGAACTACCCACCTGGGCTGTAGGGTACGAAACTGACCCTGGGGCGGTTTACGAACCACCATTGGATGAAGAAATGGTTTGGGAACCTTAGAACAACTTTGATGATGACTGTAGTTTTTTTTTCTTGAATTAGTTTGAATCTTAATTATGTAACTTTTAATTATGTATTAGTTTAAATTTAAATTTGTTGTTGTTTAATTTTAATCATGTTTTAGTTTAAATTTAAGTTTCAAGAGTTTTTATTTATTTAGTTAACTAACATTGAACACTTAATAGGATATGTCTGATCATTTTTCTGTTGAAGAATTTTCATCATTGAGAAATGATAGAGCATGGTATAATATAATCTTTGTTAAGGTGGAGTTTATTTGGCATGACGTCGACGAAAAAAGATTAGTGGTTATTTTTCTTGATCAACACGTAAGAAAATTATTTTAATTTACTATGTGTTATACGAGTAAGCGTTTTTCCACCACTAAATTTCTTTTCTTTTTAGAGACAAAAAATTGTTGCGTTCGTCCCACAACATTTGATACACATTTATAATGACGCGGCATTGATGGATGGTTTTTTTCCTTGAATCATTTCCAAATTGAGAATCTCAACCATAATGAGTACCCAAAGTACCAAAATTACGTGTTAGTTTGGTCCGAGAAAAAAATTGTCATCAACGAATGTACAAAGCTTTCTTCACTTATGCTTATGATTCCAAGGGGTGCTTCTTTATATCCATTGGTCCCTTCCATTATGGAATTGAAGCATGACAGGAGACCAATAACGCGGACCATTATGAGATGGTTGCCGCACGCACATTTTCTCCTAATCATGTACCCGCAACACAAGATCAATAACGCGGACCATTATGATAAGGTTGTGTGTGCTGAAATTCCTAACAAACTAACACATCCCAGATTGCATGAGATGGTTGTCAAGCACATGATTCACGGTCCTTGCGGCAATTTACGATCAAGCAGTCCTTGTATGCAGGGTGATCCTAAAATTTGTCGTTTTCGCTATCCTAGACAATTTAACGAACAGACGACACAAGGAGAAGATTCGTATCCGTTGTATCGAAGGAGAGACACCGGGATAGAAGTGGACCTACGAGGACAAACACTTGATAATAGATGGGTGGTCCCATATAACCCAAGGCTTTTGATGATGTTTAACTGCTACATGAATGTAGAAGTTTGCTCAAGTATAAAATCTGTGAAATATCTTTTCAAATATGTTTATAAAGGACATGACAAACAGTTTATTCAAGTCGATCAAAGTGAGCCAGGGGTTGTTATTAATGAGATAAAAAGATTTCAAGATGCACGCTACATATCGCCCCCAGAGGCTATGTGGCGCATTTTTTCCTTCTCTCTTTCTCAAATCTTTCCTGCTGTTCTACCCTTACAACTTCATCTCCCAAATAATCAGATGGTTAGATTTAGAGATGATGACTTAATGCCTAATATTGTTGATAGGGAAAGGGATAAGAGAACCATGCTAACATCATTTTTTGAGATAAATAGAAACGATGAAACAGCAAGGGTACATTTGTATAAAGATTTTCCAAAACACTTTACGTGGAATGGAAGCACACGCCGTTGGAGTCGTCGTTTCGGTAAAAAACAAAGAGGTCGTATCGTTTCCACTAATCCAGCCGAAGGAGAAAGGTACTACTTACGCCTACTTTTGTCAAATGTCAGAGGGCCTACTTCTTTTGAACATCTTTGCACAGTTAATGGTCAACGGTGTGCGACATTTCGGAAAGCAGCTCTTGAGTTAGGCTTAATAGAAGACGATGAATATCTATCACAATGTCTCAAAGAAGCCTCTACGTTTCAGTTTCCCAATGCTCTTAGAAGGTTATTTGCGACCATAATGATTTTTTGCCAACCTGGAGATATTCGAAAGTTATGGAATGACCACTTTGATTCACTGTCTGAAGATCATCGGTTACACTGTCAAAGTATAGAACGAGTTCAAAATATGGTTCTTACCGAAATTAGTGTCTTGGTATAATCCATGGGTAAAAATTTCAATGAGTTCGACCTTCCTAAGATAACAGACGATGTTAACTTACAAGATGCAGGTTATCGTGAGTTACAAGAAGAGTATGGGATTGTTTTGGAAGCTGAACACTTGAGTGCCAAAGATTCACTTAATCCGGACCATAAAAACGTGTTTGATGAGATCATGATGCACGTTGATAATGATCTTCCAGGTGTGTTCTTTATTGATGGTCCAGGTGGAACTGGAAAAACATTTTTGTACATTGCCTTGCTTGCTGAAATTCGGTCACGTGGTCTTATTGATCTCGCAAGAGCTTCATCAGGTGCAACGGCTAATAATATGCCAGGAGGTAGAACGGCTCACTCGAGATTCAAGATTCCTCTTAATCTTGAAAATAATTTAATGTGCAATATCAAAAAACAGAGTGGGGTCGCTAAACTGATTCGGTCTGCCAAAATAATCATATGGGATGAAGCGTCGATGGCTAAACGACAGACGATAGAGGCAGTCGATCGTACATTCCAAGACATTATAGGTGTTAGTCTCCCATTTGGTGGAAAGATAATGGTTATGGGAGGTGACTTCAGACAGGTGTTGCCGATTATTAAACGTGGCACTCGAGCACAGATTGTAGACTCCAGCGTACGAATGTCACCTCTTTGGTCTTTGACTAAGAAGATGCGGTTGACCATAAATATGAGAGCGCTGAAAGATCCATGGTTTTCTGAATTTCTTTTAAGAGTCGGCGATGTAACTGAAGAACCAATCGAAGGAAACTATATCCACATACCCGATGACATGACAATTCAGTGCAACAACAGAGAAAACGCTATAAAAGAATTGATCCATGCCATCTGTCCATCAATTGAAGATAATGTATATTCTTCAGATTATATAATCTCTAGAGCAATATTGTCCATTAAAAATGATAGTGCTGACGAGATTAATAATCAAATGATTGAAATTTTTCAAGGGGAGGAAAAAGTTTATTACAGTTTTGATGAAGCTGAAGACGATCAGCGCAACTTCTATCCGGTCGAGTTCTTAAACTCGCTAAATGTTAGTGGTTTGCCGCCTCATAAGCTTCGTTTAAAAATTGGATGCCCAATAATATTGTTACGTAATATCGATCCATCACATGGCCTGTGTAATGGCACGCGGTTGATATGTAAGGGTTTCATGCGAAATGTTATTGATGCGGAAATTGCAGTCGGTCAACATGCCGGAAAAAGAGTTTTTTTTGCCAAGAATCCCTCTAACCCTTTCTGAAGATGACATGTTCCCATTCAAGCTGAAAAGAAAAACAATTTCCAATTCGACTTAGCTTTTCCGTGACGATTAATAAAGCTCAAGGTCAAACAATTCCGAACGTTGGTATTTATCTACCGGATTCTGTATTTTCACATGGACAACTTTATGTCGCGTTATCAAGAGGGATTTCAAGACAAAGTACGAAGGTGTTGGTACATCTCGCCAAAGAATTCAAACAACGCGGAGTTTACTCATCAAATGTTGTCTACCAGGAAGTGTTGCGTGATTAATTAATCGCATCCGTATCAAAAAGAAGGTAAGTTAGTAGATTTTGTGCCTTATTTGTTCCAGAAATTACCTTTTAATTACTATTTTAAACCACCTGTAGGCGTCTAACATTTTTTTATGTGTCGAAATCTGGTACAGTAGAGGAGAAGATACAAGAAAGTCATAAGCGAACGGATATATTGGTAAAACAGGAAGAGATACAAGAGACTCCCCGCATTTTGTTTTTATTGTTTTGTCCAGCTACTTGACTGTTTTGAATTCTTCTTGTTTTTAATTACATCTACTTCCTTGTTTTGTACTATTCTTGTAGAAGATCACCAAATAATCGATAAACTGACAGAAAAACCTGTGCCATTATATCACGAATAAGAAAACTAACTTAAGTACTATACAATATTTCACGAGACGACGGATAAACTAACGGTAAACAATTATACTATTGTAAATTGCCACTCCTGCCGCATCGCGCGGGTAAGTGACTAGTATATATATATATATATATATGTCACGGCCCTTGGCCCCGGTTTGACCCGGTCCAGAGCCGCGAGGCAGGAAATCCGATGGTATCTAATTTAAGTGACAGCGGAAGTCTTTTTAAACATGATCGATTAATATTAAAACTGCTCGTTTATATATATTATAGGGATAAATCCCATAATTTACAATAAAGTGATTTCACTGGGAAATCTTTATTTCTCAAAACATGTTTCTTTATTTATTTACATTGAGCCACTTTTCTAAGCTTGTAGTGCTCCACGGCACTTTTCCTGTGCTCACAACAGATCACCTGAAACATGTTTGAAAAATGTTTTGTCAGCAGGGAAATACTGAGTGAATCATTCAGTTTTACTAAAATGACTCGTTTGTTATAATTAACAGTATTAAGAGATTACAATGTTTCTGATATCAAACCAACTACCCACAGTATTTGTCACTCGACTCTTTTCTGTGACTGTGGTCATATCACCATTGGCTGCCCCAATGAATGACGGTTATCACTAAATTTAGGTTCGCCCACCTAAAGTGATAAAACTGCAATATTGTGCACAATACCCCACATACCGGCTGTAATTTGGTGATTACATAAACTTAATCACTGTAATTATAACCTTTGAAAATATTTTTAAGAATTTATAAAGCAATTTGATAAAAAGAGAATGACTCACATTGTAGATTTAACGAGCAGAATATAAGCCTACTGATTAGCCTTGATTAACCTAATTTAAATAACAATACACACACAACAGGTTAGTAACTAATACAGCAGTTACGACAATTCACGAGATTAAACCCTCACAACGATTTATTAGTGCAATACTTAACAATTCAGCGGATTCACAACGAATGACAGAGTATAGTCCGAATTCGAGCAGTACTCAAACATTCAAGTCGAAATCACGATGAATTAATAAAGTATAAACTCAGTTTGAGCGGCACTTAAACAATCGTTGGATAGTTATAATCGATCAGACGTTGAATCGTAATAGTGATCGAGTTATTACCCTGATTGCGGCAGCGTTTCGAGATTAGTGTGTGTTTGTGTATTAATCGAACTATAACTCAGTCTACGTAAACTGAATTTACGTCGTTCCAAAGACAAATTTCAAGTCCCAAGGCCCTGTATTTATACCCAAAAAATGTCCCCCATCGCGCCACGCGAAAGGATCTCCTGTGCGCGTCGCGTGGCGCGAGAGACCCTAGTCTAGCATAGGGTTGCTTCGTGTCCAGGTAGCTTGGGTGAGTTGGGTGAGTTGGTTTCACGTTATTTTGAATTTTTGACAGCAAACTGTAAGGATATTACCGACTAGGTTTTACCCCCCCTGAGTTTTAGGGGCCCTGATCCTGATTCCGATTGTTCTGAAAATTTTAGGGTTAGTGCAGAATTACTTGGGTTTCTCAATTAAGGTTTTCTTAATAGATAATTAACCTACTAAGTATTAATTTTAGTGAGAGTTGTTACATCCTCCCCACCTTAAGAAAAATCTCGTCCTCGAGATTTATTGGAATAAATGAGGATACTTTCGCTTCATTTCTGATTCCAGCTCCCAAGTGTATTCTGGTCCTCTCTTTGAATTCCATTTGACCTTGACTAAAACTAGTCGTTTATGTTTAAGAAACTTAATCTTTCGATCCTCAATTTGAAGAGGTTTCTCAACAAATTTTAGCTTTTCGTTTACCTCTATATCTTGAAGAGGTACTGATGGAGAGTGCGAAACCCAAGTGTTAACGTGCTTATCTTGTGTGGTTTATTGCCGTTTACGTGATTATATACTTTGAATATGTTCACTACGAGCTTTCGTGAATTTACAGGTTTATCGCGTAAATTGGTGAATTTAAATAGGTTAGAGATGTTGCGGAACGTTTGTGGATGGAAATCACGATATATTACGTCATGCGGGACTTGTTCGGATCGAGAGATGATTTAAATGTGTAGGAAACGTGAAAGAATGAAGTTGAGTGGGTTATCGGTCATTAGCTGGAAGTTGGAATCAAGCAAAACAGGGAACATACGTAGCCTATGGTAGCTTACGGACCAAAAGAAAGAAAGAAACAGAATGTTTCTCTCGTAACCTACGTTTGGAGGCGTAGGCTACGATTTATGGTGATAATATACTCAGCGCACATGGGCTTTTGAAGGAAAAGGTTTAAAAGTTTTTGTTAAAAATCCTAAGGGGTGTCACGTGAATAGAGGGAAGTGGGGCGGCAGACTTCTTAGAAATCATAAATGTACATATGAAGCATTATGGGTGTTTTGGTTCTAGTTGTTCACATCATCTAGATATCATCAAAAGAGTTACGTGGACTTTTGGCATACATCACATTCACATGCACTTGAGGTTGGAGTCAACCCAACATCATCATTCACGTGACTGGGGCTTTTGAGAAATCAAATTATCATTACTTCTATATTTTTTTATTATTGAGGCCAACATGAATCATCATCAATAATTCATCATCATTTATGGGCCACGCAAGTTAGCAGCAACATTAATTTTTGGGGCAGCACATAAGACAATTTTTGGGCTTTGAATTTCATTAACATCATCCACAAAAGTGGAGCCCAATTGTTTTGGGTGGACACCATCATCGAAGATAAGGGGAGCCGTATAACATAATTTTGGGCTTTTGGAAATTACTGACGAAGAACTATTGGGCCATCCATCGAAATTGCGGGGCAGCAAGGATTATTATTGGGTGGTTCTTATAATATCAGGATCATCTATCATCGACGGGCAGTAGACAGAGAGAAGGAAGTCAGCCACTTCAAGCATACGAAGATCATCCCACCATCATGAGCGGCTAGTCTTTTATGGTTTCCTCCGGATGGAGGGTTTTTGTAAGTTGGATAATTTTATGTGTTTGTGACAATCGTATAACTCGGTGATCTAAGCATTCGATGCTTTTCACCTTTGATTTGATTAATCAATTGTAACCGGTTGCATTTTATTTAACTTTAATCTTTGATCATTCAGTTCCCGAGAGTTCTAGTAATTGGGATATATTTGACATGGGGTTAGGGTTTGTAATTGTAATTGATAATCATTCGATAACCTCCCGTTATGTATTGACCGGAGTACTTAGTCGTTGGTTATCACAATTGATGAATTAGGTTAAACACTTATGTCTATGTGAGTGTTTCGATTAAACACATAATTGAATCTAGCTGCAAAACCTGAAATCTGGAGGAACCATTGTTTCTCTATTGATTTAAACTTCACTTTTTAGTTTGTAATTTTAGATAAATCAATCAACTCACAACAAAGCTTTATTTTTTTTGTCTTAGTTAATAAATACTTAACATTACACACTTTCCACAATCCTCCTCTGGTTCGATATCCGACTTATCCTATCTACATAGTTTAGTTGGTTTTTGCATGTCACTAACGACAGATATCAGGTACTACCAGTGATTCATCTGATAAGCATTTCTTGAGATTGGATACATGAAATATATCATGTACTCCAGCTAATTCTTCTGGTAGTTGTAAACGATAAGCAACTGGTCCTATACGTTGGATCACTGAAAATGGTCCTACGTATCTTGGACTTAGCTTTCCTTTCTTACCGAATCGAACAACTCCTTTCCAAGGAGAAACTTTTAATAGTACTTTATCTCCGACCTGAAATTCTAATGGCTTGCGGCGATTATTTGCATAGCTCTTCTGACGATCTCGAGCTGTTTTCAGTCTTTCCTTGATTTGAGTTATTTTGTCAGTAGTTTCTTGCACAATTTCTGGACCTGATAATTGACTTTCTCCTATTTCTGCCCAACAAACTGGAGTTCTGCACTTACGTCCATATAGTGCTTCAAATGGAGCAGTTTCAATACTTGAATGGTAACTATTGTTATAGGAGAATTCAATTAATGGTAAATGATCATCCCAGTTTCCACCAAAATCTATTACACATGCTCGAAGCATGTCTTCTAGAGTTTGGATGGTTCTTTCACTTTGCCCGTCTGTTTGAGGATGATATGCCGTACTTAGATTTAGTCGAGTTCCCATAGCTTGCTGGAAACTTTTCCAGAAATGAGAAGTGAAACGACTATCTCTATCTGATACAATGGAGAGTGGGACTCCATGTAAAGATACCACTTCGTCTACGTACAACTTGGCTAACCTTTCCATGCTAAAGGTTTCCTTCATTGGTAGAAAATGAGCTGATTTGGTTAATCGATCCACAATTACCCAAATCGTATGATTACCTTTTCTTGTTTTAGGCAACTTAGTAACAAAATCCATTGTTATAAGTTCCCATTTCCACACCGGCATTTCCAATTGTTGTAGTAGTCCTGAAGGTTTCTGGTGTTCGGCCTTTACTTGTGAACAAGTAAGACACTTAGAAACATATCTTGCTATATCTTTCTTCATTCCTATCCACCAGAAATTCTTTCTTAGATCTTGGTACATCTTATTGTTTCCTGGATGCATATTATACCTAGATTTATGGGCTTCTTCTAAAATCTTATTTCTTAATTCTCCTTGCTTAGGTACCCAAATTCGTTTCTTGTGGAATCTCCAAATTCCATCATTTCCTTGCTCTAGTTCCTTTATATAACCTTTCATTCCTTCAGCATCGTCCTTGATTGCTGTTTCCTGAACTTTCTTTAATTGTTCCATTAAATCTATTTGTAGATTTAATCTAAGAGCACGGACTCGTCGTTGCTTTTCATGATACTTACGACTTAAAGCATCTGCAACTACGTTTGCCTTTCCTTCGTGATATTGGATATCACAGTCGTAATCGCTTAAAACTTCCATCCATCTTCTTTGCCTCATATTTAACTCTTTCTGCCCAAATATATACTTTAAACTTTTATGATCTGTATAAATAGTAAACTTACTTCCATACAGATAATGTCTCCATATTTTAAGGGCAAAAATTATGGCTCCTAATTCTAAGTCATGAGTCGTATAATTTTCCTCGTGCTTTTTCAACTGCCGGGAGGCATACGCAATTACCTTTTTGCGTTGGATCAATACACATCCGAATCCTAATTTTGAAGCATCACAATATACTTCAAAATCTTCTGTTCCTTTGGGTAATGCTAAAATTGGAGCATTCGTCAAACGGTGTTTTAAAATCTTAAAAGCTTCTTCTTGCCTATTTCCCCATTCAAACTTAGCGGCTTTACAGGTTAACTTAGTCAAAGGTATAGCTATCTTAGAGAAATCTTTAATAAATCGTCTGTAGTATCCGGCTAAGCCTAGAAAACTTCTAATTTCCATAGCTGTTTGTGGGACCTTCCATTTGATGATTGCTTCTATTTTAGCAGGATCTACGTGAATGCCTTCGTGATTCACCATATGTCCTAGGAATTGCACTTCCTTTAACTAAAATTCACACTTCGAGAATTTGGCATAAAGCTTTTCTTTTCTTAACAAAGTTAAGAGCGCATGCAAGTGCTTGCAATGTTCTTCCTGACTCTTGGAATAAATAAGTATATCGTCGATGAATACGATTACAAATTTATCCAAGTATAGTTTACAGATCTGATTCATCATGTCCATAAATGCTGCTGGGGCATTTGTTAGTCCAAAGGGCATGACTGTAAACTCATAATGGCCATACCTAGTTCTGAAAGCAGTTTTAGGTATCTCTTCTTCTTGTACTTTCAACTGGTGATATCCAGATCTTAAGTCTATCTTAGAAAAATACCTAGCACCTTGAAGTTGATCAAATAGATCATCAATCCTAGGTAATGGGTATCGATTCTTAATTGTAACCTTATTTAGTTCTCTATAATCGATACACATTCTCGTTGATCCATCCTTCTTCTTTACAAACAACACTGGCGCTCCCCAAGGGGATGAGCTAGGTTGTATGAAACCTTTACTTAGTAATTCATCTAATTGCTTTTTCAGTTCTAACATTTCTGTGGGTGCTAACCGATAAGGTGCCTTGGCTATCGGTATAGTTCCTGGAATTAGATGAATCATAAATTCTACCTCCCTATCTGGTGGTAATCCTGGTAATTCTTCTGGGAATACCTCTGGGTATTCTGAGACTACAGGGATTTCATTAAGTTCTTTTCCCTTAGTACTAATGATTACTGAAATCATATATACTATTCCTTGTTTTCGTTCATAATTAGCAACTTTCATTACTGATATGAACTTCATAGGCTTACGTGGTTTATCTCCTGTAATCACAATTACTTCTCCGGTGGGTGCCTGAATTTCTATAGAGTTCTTATCACAGAGAATTCGAGCATGGTTGGCTATCAACCAATCCATTCCTAACACTACATCGAATTCGGCTAACTTCATAGGTAACAGGTTTGCAGAAAACTTATGGCCTAACAGTTCTATTTTTCCTTCTTGCAAAACCTTATTTATGTTAACAGAATTTCCGTCTGCCGTTTCGACTGTAAAAATTTGCCTAAGGGTGGTTAAAGGTAAGTTAAGAGCTTGGCAAAATGAAGTATTGATAAAACTTTGGTTTGCACCAGAGTCAAATAATACTTTTGCATAAACGTCGTGGACCAAGAACGTACCAGCTATGACGTCAGGGATTAGTTCAGCTTCTTGAGTGGTTAGCTGGAATGCTCGGGCATTCTTTTTTGTTGTTCCATCAGCTGGTTTGCCTTTATTGTCTGCGGTTTTAATTAATTTAGGACATTCTGTTTTGTAATGTCCGGTTTCTCCACAGTTATAGCAGACTATTGTTTTCTTTTTGCAATTTTCTTCACGATGTCCTGCCATTTTGCAGAAGTTGCAATTTACATTGCATTTCCCAAAATGATTCTTTTTGCAATTGCTGCAAAAAGGCGGTTGTGCAGATTGTCTCCTTCCTCTTTTCTTGAACCTAGTATTATCATTACCCACACGGAATCCTTGGGTAATCTTTTGAGCCAATTCCTTCTTTCGATCTTCTTCTCTTGTTCGTACTAGTTCATCAGTTAGGGTATTAGCTAGTTCCACAGCATCGTCAATAGTGCGAGGTCTCGCAGCTTTAACGATGTTACGAATTTCACTAATTAATCCCCAAATGTAACGGGAAATGAGTACCGGTTCTGGCGAAGCCAGTGTTGGTACCACTCTAGCATATTCAAAGAATGTCGAAGTATAACCGCGACACTCTACGCCTACTATACGATGGTTTAGGAACTTATTTGCCATTTGTTCCTTTTCATATTCAGGACAATATTTTCTTTCTACAAGAATTTTAAATTCTTCCCATTTTAGAGCATAAGCCATCCTTCTTCCTTTTGCTTGTAATACGGTGTTCCACCATTCTAGTGCCCCTTCTTTGAAATGGTTTGACGCATACATAACCTGATCTTCTTCAGAACACTTACTTATTGCAATTACTGCTTCAGTTTTCTCTAACCAACGTAGTACTGCAGTTGCTCCTTCATTGCCTGCAAATTCAGCAGGTTTGCAAGCAAGAAATTCTTTGAAAGTGCAACCAGGTGTTGCGGCTTTCATTTTCTTAGGAGGTGGAGCCTGTCGTGGATTATTATCGTCATGATTGCCGCCTCCATTTACACTATGACTAAAATTATCTTCCTGAGTACGTTTACTAGGAACGATTTGTTGCGGTTCAACAGGTTTCTGAGCAGCAGCTATGATTGCTGGAATAGCATTAGCTATCCCTTGAGTGACGATGTTCTCAATATCTTGTCTAGTCATATACTGGTTTTCCTGATTTTGTTCAGATTGATTCCCTTCATTAACTGGTTCATTACTAGCGTTTTCCATCTGATAATTATTATTATAATTATAACTATTAGTATCAAATGATTGTAAATAAAACAATTACACAGAAGCACATAAAATCTTACAACACAGATATATTTATCCAAAATCGTCGATATTTCGGCTTCGATTTTGCTTTATATATTATATAGACATCCATACACACTGTTTATCTTACAATGTTTTATTTCCCATTTTACAGAGTTATATTTAGCTATTTTTATTATTATTATTATACAGACATTCTTCCCAACCCTACTGTTCTTTGGTCAACTGGTAGTTTAGTAGCGACGCTCCCTTTCGTCGTATTTCTAGGAAATTTGTTCCCCCATTTCCCGGATCCTATTCCCTGTACCTATCAGCTCTTCACCGAACAGACGGAGTTCGGCTAAGTTTTCGTTACTCATTGGAGGATTGGGGATAGGTTCTGGATCAAACTGTGGAAGGAAAGAATAAGGACTGTTGATGATATTCTCGAATTGCCAGTCATTTTTCCACCATTCTTCCATTTGGCCTAAAGGTCGAGTGTGGATTAGTGGGTCTGGAATAGCTGGTTCCAGATTCACAGGAAGTTGGGTATCTAGGTAAGGATATAGATTATTATGGATAGGGCTAATCACATCACAATTTGCCAATAGACGGTCGATTTCGTCTTGAAATGTGATTTCTTCAGATTGTCTCGAACTTTCTCCAATTTCTATTCCTTTTTGTTTGGGATCTTTCCTGATTTCTATCTCTGCTGGATTAGAACTCTCTTCGATTTCTATTCCTTTTCCTTTGTCTATAGGGTTTTCTATTTTAGGGAGTTTCCTAGTAACTGGCTTTCTTCTGCGCACTTTCCTCCATCCTACATATCTTCTTTTCTTTTTAAGTTTTGCTTTTTCCAGCGGTGGAGCTTGGAATTCCAGAGGTTCCTCTATGTCAGCAATATAACCAGTAAAGTCGTGGGAGACTTCAATTGGTACTGGGTAGAGGTTGAGATTCTGAAATGCTTCCGATATCCCACTCATGCTGGATAGCATATATGCAAAATGCACAAAAATGCTAAGTTAAAACTTTGGAACAAAGTTTTACAATAAACATTAAAGTTTTATTGCATACGGATTTGTACAAAAGACTACAGGAAAGAGAACACACTATACTTTATTTATTTACTGGAGATTAATTTTCTACTAGACCAGGCTTATTATTATTTTAGAGGTTTGCATTCTCTGCTACGGTAGCTAGCATATAAAGGTTTGCCCATTTTTCATCTAATGTGTCTTCCCAAGGTGACCTATTGCCTAATTCCTGAATTTCTGAATTAAACCTCACTTTCTTGAATTGGGATTTCTTTATTTTCTCCTTTCCCTTTCTAAGAATCAAATTTCTTTTATCTTGGGTAAGAGGATTTTCATAATTTGCTTTACGGACAAAAATCCCTTCTTCCAGATCTGCTGGGTGTTTGGAGGAAGAGGTTCCTTTCTCTGTGGGTGCAGTATTTAATTTGTGGTAGATAGCAGAAATCTTTTGTTTACCCATACTGTAACTCAACAATTAATCAATTAATAAAACATATTTTCACAGAATGGCAATTAAATTTCCTAAGTATCTCTCAATTATTTTAATAGGCTAAAATCAATAGTAAGCTTAAATCAGTGGCTCTGATACCACCTTTTCCTGTCACGGCCCTTGGCCCCGGTTTGACCCGGTCCAGAGCCGCGAGGCAGGAAATCCGATGGTATCTAATTTAAGTGACAGCGGAAGTCTTTTTAAACAGGGTCGATTAATATTAAAACTGCTCGTTTATATATATTATAGGGATAAATCCCATAATTTACAATAAAGTGATTTCACTGGGAAATCTTTATTTCTCAAAACATGTTTCTTTATTTATTTACATTGAGCCACTTTTCTAAGCTTGTAGTGCTCCACGGCACTTTTCCTGTGCTCACAATAGATCACCTGAAACATGTTTGAAAAAGGTTTTGTCAGCAGGGAAATACTGAGTGAATCATTCAGTTTTACTAAAATGACTCGTTTGTTATAATTAACAGTATTAAGAGATTACAATGTTTCTGATATCAAACCAACTACCCACAGTATTTGTCACTCGACTCTTTTCTGTGACTGTGGTCATATCACCATTGGCTGCCCCAATGAATGACGGTTATCACTAAATTTAGGTTCGCCCACCTAAAGTGATAAAACTGCAATATTGTGCATAATACCCCACATACCGGCTGTAATTTGGTGATTACATAAACTTAATCACTGTAATTATAACCTTTGAAAATATTTTTAAGAATTTATAAAGCAATTTGATAAAAAGAGAATGACTCACATTGTAGATTTAACGAGCAGAATATAAGCCTACTGATTAGCCTTGATTAACCTAATTTAAATAACAATGCACACACAACAGGTTAGTAACTAATACAGCAGTTACGACAATTCACGAGATTAAACCCTCACAACGATTTATTAGTGCAATACTTAACAATTCAGCGGATTCACAACGAATGACAGAGTATAGTCCGAATTCGAGCAGTACTCAAACATTTAAGTCGAAATCACGATGAATTAATAAAGTATAAACTCAGTTTGAGCGGCACTTAAACAATCATTGGATAGTTATAATCGATCAGACGTTGAATCGTAATAGCGATCGAGTTATTACCCTGATTGCGGCAGCGTTTCGAGATTAGTGTGTGTTTGTGTATTAATCGAACTATAACTCAGTCTACGTAAACTGGATTTATGTCGTTCCAAAGACAAATTTCAAGTCCCAAGGCCCTGTATTTATACCCAAAAAATGTCCCCCCTCGCGCCACGCGAAAGGATCTCCTGTGCGCGTCGCGTGGCGCGAGAGACCCTAGTCTAGCATAGGGTTGCTTCGTGTCCAGGTAGCTTGGGTGAGTTGGTTTCGCGTTATTTTGAATTTTTGACAGCAAACTGTAAGGATATTACCGACTAGGTTTTACCCCCCCTGAGTTTTAGGGGCCCTGATCCTGATTCCGATTGTTCTGAAAATTTTAGGGTTAGTGCAGAATTACTTGGGTTTCTCAATTAAGGTTTTCTTAATAGATAATTAACCTACTAAGTATTAATTTTAGTGAGAGTTGTTACAATATATATATATATATATATATATGTATGTATATATATCTAGGGGAAGGTTCATTGGGAAACACTAAAAAAATGGGGAACAACGGGGAACCGACTCAAACGAACTCCGATTGGAGTCATTCCAGTGGCGTTGGAACCGGCTCGTCGAACCCTAACTAGGATCTCTTGACCCTAAACCCTAAATCCTAACTCCTAAACTCTAAACTCTAAACCCTAAAAGCTAAACTCTAAAGGCTAAATCTAAAGGTAAACCCTAAAGCTAAACCCTAAACATAAACCCTAAACATAAACCCTAAAGCTAAAACCTAAACCCTAAAACTAAACCCTAAAAGCCAAAGCCTAATATATTTAGGGTTTAGGGTTAAGAGATCCTAGTTAGGGTTCCACGAGCCGGCTCCAACACCGCTGGAATGAGTCCAATCGGAGTTCGTTTGAGTCGGTTCTCCATTGTTCCCCACTTTTTTAGTGTTCCCCAATGAACCTCATACTATATATATATATATAGGAAAGATAAATCGAAAACCCATGTGAGTCGAGAAAACCCAAATAAACCCTATGTAACATTTTTATTTTTTTCTAAAAAAAATAGAGAATGTAATATAAATGTACACGGACCTATTTATGAAAAAAATGAAAAAAACGCTTACTAGTTTTTTTTTTAAAAAAAAATGTTGAAAATTTGTATGTTATTTTTTTTTGGACATATATATTATGTAACCTGAAATTTGTAACATTTTTTTTTAAATCTACTCAATGTTTTTTGTGTTTCTTTTTTAAAAATGTTCAAATATATGTATATTACATTTCCTATTTCTTTTTAAAAAGGTTTCTTGAGTTTATACAACTTAAGTGGGTTTTCTCTATAGCCTTCCCCTATATATATATATATAGTGGGGATCCTTTGGAAAGTGTGTTTTTCCTAGAAAGTCTAGGAAGCGATCTGGGCCATCCAATGGGTGTGTTTAATGGTTGAGATCATCTTGGTGGCATTTTGGTAATATGTGTTTCTTAAAAATAGGATTATTTAATTAATCAGGGGTAGATATGTCATTTAGCTTGTTTTAAATATGGAAATAATTGTCATTCCATAACCACCCCACATTTCTTGCAATTTTTTTCTCTCTCTCTCCCTTTCTCTCTCTCTTTCTCTCTCTCTCTCTCTCTCTTCCTTCTATCCTTCATGAAGAAACACATCAAGAAAACACATCGTATTAATATGCTTGCTAATCTGCTTGCTGTTAAAACACAGTGTTAAGAAATCCTCCAGCATTACCAGCATGGATGGTGAAACACAGCGTATGAATCTGCTTGTTGTTAAAACACAACTGTATGAATCTGCTTGCTGTTAAGACACAACTGTATGAATCTGAATGCTAAAATACAACTTTATGAATCTGCTTGCTGTTAAAACACAACTGTATGAATCTGCTTACTGTTAAAACACAACTATATGAATCTACTTGATGTTAAAACACAACTGTATGAATCTGAATACTAAAACACAACTGTATGAATCTGAATGCTAAAACACAACTGTATGAATCTACTTGCTGTTAAAACACAACTGTATGAATCTGAATGCTTAAACCCAACTGTATGAATCTGCTTGTTGTTAAAACACAACTGTATGAATCTGAATGCTAAAACACAACTGTGTGTATCTGCTTGCTGTTAAAACACAACGTCAAGAACATTCTGGTGGTTTCCAGACATAATTAAAATTCGATACAGACCAGATAATAGTAAACAGAAAAAGAAGTGTATTTGCCATATCCGCAATCAAGAATTATGTTTGAAGCCATAACTATCTCTCATGTAAAAAATGATATACGAATAAAGTTAATCAAGATCGTGAAAGGAACGAATGGGAATTTGAATGATATTTATGTCTGGTAGTAATTCGCAAATCATGGAGAATCAGTTA
>JARYGA010033855.1:0-28696 GCA_030545235.1 Helianthus tuberosus
TACATCTCTGACACAGGGAAGAGTCCAACGTAGTTACGCCTTGGGTAAAGCGGAACTGCTTTGAGAGGTTCGGTAGGGGTGCAAACGAGCCGAGCTACTCGCGAGCTACTCGAGCTCGGCTCGAATAAAAGCTCGAACGAGGCGAGCTTAAACGAGCTCGAGCTTGAGCCCGAGCCTAAAAACAAGCTCGTTTAGTAAAAGAGCCCGAGCCCGAGCTTCGCTTATCGAGCTCGAGCTGGCTCGCGAGCCTTAACGAGCTTTCTTTCTATATATTTTTTATTAATATATTAAACATATATTTAAATAATAATATTTAGCATTAATATAAATATAAAAAAAATAACTAAATTATATGTTTAACAATAATTATAATTAATAAAAATTAATTAATAAATACTAAACGAGTCGAGCCCGAGCCGAGCTCGAGCTCGAGCTTGAAAAATTACCTTCGAGCCGAGCTCGAGCTTTAGAAATAAAGCTCGAATCGAGCCGAGCTCGAGCTTTCTTATGTTAAACGAGCTCGAGCTCGAGCCTGGTCGAGCTCGGGCTCGGCTCGGCTCGTTTGCACCCCTAAGGTTCGGGTTTAAGCGGTGCAGTTGCTGAGCAATTTAGGCTCGAGCTCTTTCTCTTGCGGCTAGTTTGGTAGGTGTCTTGCTGTAGTGCGTCGTCGTCGGATGATTTGGCGGTAGCTTGGTTAGCCTTCTTGGTGGAATCCTTGGAGAAGAATCCAGTCAAGACTCGCTTGTCGTTGATCTCTGCGGCCAAGATAGGCTTCTTCGATGGTAGCCGGTCTTGCAGCTTCAAGAAAATCGCCCACACACTCAGGCAAAGCACGTATATACTTCTTGATGGCCTTTTCGGGAGTGTCAACTTGGCTTGGGAAAATAATGCTAAGCTGTTTGAACCTTGCTGTGAGGCCGGAGTTGTCGCCTTCAACCTGCTTGATATCCCAAAATTCGTTTTCCAGCTTCTGGACTTTGTGGGGAGGGCAGTACTCTTCCTTCATGAGCTCCTTCAGCTCATCCCAGGAGAGCGCGTAGGCTGCATCGTTCCCACGTCTGTTACGCTCGGCTGTCCACCAGTCGAGGGCTCTTGATTGAAATACTCCTATAGCGCTTGTAGTACGGAAATGCTCGGGGCCCCCACTCTGACGGAGGGTAACCTCGATAACATCGAACCATTGAAACATCTGAGATATTCCTTCGTCGCCCGTGAAGATCATCGGGCCACAAGCTTTGAACTGCTTGTTGGAGAAAGTAGACTTTGGTGCATCGGTCTGAGAGATTAAATCTGCGTGACGATTTGAGGAATAACCTTGGCCATTTCCTTAGCCACAAGTGAGGCGATCCTCTTATCGGCGTATCTTATGGCGTTTCTTCTGGCTGTACGTCGCGAGGTGGAAGCGTTCGAAGACATCTAGACAAAGAGATTTGGAATGAGATTCGATCTTAATGATTTTGAAATTGCGTTGCGATTTAGTGCGTTAAAATTTTTCATAGTAATACGTAGTCACGTAGGAGACACGAAATTCCTAGGTTTTCACGTATTCACATAAGCACATGTAACCACATACTATATACATATATACATATATACTTGCATAATTAGCGTGAGGACGCGTTTAAGAGAGAGAATTGTTAGGATTTAGTTTTGTTGCGGTTATTTAGCTCTTGTTTTAGATTGCGATGGCTGTGCGAGTTGTGCATATAATCGGAAAACGAAAGCGGTAAAACGAGAAATCGATAAAGCGTAAATTCTCTAAATCGAAAACACATAAACATGATAAAATTCGATGATGCGTAAAATCGAAGATTGCAGGCTTAAAATTAATAGAGCGTCCTGGGTTTTAGGACAGCGACTACCCAAAGTGATTCAACTATCCCCAGCAAGTTCAGGCACACGCTTTGGCCTAATAGACTATGCTCTCACCGTAATACGATTACCGGCATTCATCCTTCCAGTTATTACATGCTCCGAGTCATTGGAACAGTCGAGACTTTGGTGAGATCTTTTAAAATCAGTTTAGGGAGTGGAACGGGTTATTAAGATGCGGGTTTCACCCCTAACTTAACAACTTCACTCCAAACTGTGGTTGTTCTCACCGAATAAATTCAGGAGTTCCACTAGATAGAGATGGAGATTTCCGTTGATCGATATCACTTCTAACTCAATAAAAGGTTCTCGTGCTAGGAGTAACGCGCTGAGTGAGTGATCTTATCGAGAGTTCTTGGTTTTCACACATAATCTCGACACAATCACTCATTGGTGTTATACGAGTGTCTTCAAACGTGTATATTGTGTCAGCCTTAGGAAAGGCAAGTAAGTGTTTAACCTTAGGAAAGGCTCCCTTCGTACGAAGGTGCAACATATATTTAAACATTTAAAGATTCATAAAAATAGTTCGTTCGTACGAAGCCACAGCATGGGGGTTCGTACGAAGCTACATCGTGTGTTCGTACGAAGCAGCAGCTTGTGGGTTCGTACAAGATGGTCTGTTTGGTACTTAGACTATAGACTATGTCAAATCATGCAATTTTACGTAACGAATCAAAACTAGGAGCAGAAGTTCTTCCTCGGTTACCACCACTTGGTCTTAAGCTCAACACTGTCTGACCAGCTTGCATAAACTTAATTATTTCTATTTTTTGATGTTGTTCAAGACCGAACAAAACCCACAAAGTTTAATAGGTGATTAACTGTCGATCTTCACTTGCAGGAGAATGTGGGTTGAAGAAGATGCTGGATTAGGGTATTAGGGTTTTCATTTAGGGAAGATGATGAAATTTGTCTGCTTTTATAAGGTCAAACATTTAATTTTATTATTTTAATTAATAATGAGTTATAATTAAATTATAATAACCATTTTTCCCTGAGGAAAAGGACAAAATACTAAGATTTTATTAGACAAATATGAGTTGACTTCACTTTTGGACCAAAATGACAACAAAATTGAAACCACCGGGACCCAGATTCTAAAAGGTTTGAATTTTGGACTAAAGTTGCGAAAGTGCCCAAACCTCAGGGACCAAAATGGCAGTTTACTCTAAATTTTGTTTTTGTATATAAGTTATACACGTGTAAATCATATGTAGATTATATTTCCTGCTAATTTGATTTTTCTCGAAAGACTTCCGTTCGTTAAGTTAAAAAAACGAATACATTATGCTATTTTTCTTGATATTACAATGTGAATTTTATTGAAAACGTAGTTAGGGTGAACGGTGTGGGCGGTAAAGTGTACCGAGCGGTAACACCGCCGCCAACCCCCTTTACCTCTCGGTTTGGTTTGATCATCGGTGAACTGTTGCCGATCGATGAAGATAATGAGTTGACTGTTGGGGAGCGATGATTGGATGGTTTATTTTGTTTATGTTTTTTTTAAATAATAGTTTACCTAATCCAAGATAGGTAAAACCATCGCCAACGTTTTTGAGCAATAGGTAACACAAAATAGGTAAAATGATGTGACACTATTTGATTGGGTGATTTGGGAGTTTACCTATTTCAAGTGCCTAACCACTCCCTTCACCCTTATATTTGATATTTTTTTGGTGGCGTGTTAGACCCATACAGACCAAACAACATCGATACAGTGACGGGTTTATTTTTATCTACGTCTTAATATAAAATTACTCAAAACGGAGTTGTAAATAGTAATATACAAGTGATCGGAGCACAAATATACATGTCATCAAAGTTACTTCAAGGATTATTTTTTTATGTTAACTTACATCGTTTACCTTTTTCATTAAGGATTATTTTTTATGTTAACTTACATCGTTTACCTTTTTCATTATTTTAATAATTTAATATAGCATTTTATAAAAATCCAAATCACTATTGCAACATATTTAATTTTATCTACGTTTTCACATGAGGTTCTGCTTGATCCATACTTAGTGTTGTATTGACCCTGATCCTCTTTATATAGCATGGTAAATAAACTACTCGTAAACACTACCCCACTTTTATGGGATTTGCATTGTTTAACTGGGTGATCGCTGAAACCCACGTTTCCATATTTGTAGGGTTAACTGAGATTTGAACTGTAAGACCCCCCGTAGTGGGGCGTTTTTTTTTTTTTTAAATTCAAAAATAACGCCCAAAAACGCCCGGCACCCATTACATGGGGCGTTTTTTAGCGTTTTTTTTTTTAATTGATTCAGCGTGGTTTAAAAAACGCTTTGAACAATTTGACCGGCCAATCATGAACTAGCAACGGCTACTTCTTTAACGGCTTTTTTTTAAACCTTTTACCTATATATATATATATATATATATATATAAACTCATTCAAAATTAACCAAAACTCTCTCAAAAACACTACCATTTTATAAAAAAACTTGATGGATTCCCCTAGTTCTTCATCCATGGTAAATTTTTACTACAAAGAGTTTTTTGCGGATAGCGATGATTCCACCGATAAGGAGGTCGAGCAAGAGGCGGTTACGAGTGCTTGTCAACTAGCGGTGAGATATGTGAAGCATTGTCGTCGCCCCCAACCAGAAAAAATAAAAGAGGTTATATTGAACGAGACCGACGCGCGGCACACGATCGTTTGATGAAAGATTATTTTGATGAGGCGCCGACATTTTTGAACCAAATGTTTAGGCGTCGTTTCCGAATGAGTAAGCGGTTGTTTCTACGCATAGTCGATGACTTGGAAGCCAACTACGATTATTTTAAACAAAAAGCGGATGCGAGAGGGGCACTTGGATTTACCGGTATCCAAAAGTGTACGTCGGCGTTACGAATCCTTGCTTATGGAAACGCAACCGACATCAACGGCGAGTATCTAAAAATGGGCGAGAAAACAACGCGAGACACCTTGGAGCATTTTTGTCGCGGTACAGTTCCTATACTTTACTGTAATGTTTACAATTTTTTTTTTTTTGAAGCTTATGTTTGTGTATGTTTTTTTATAAAGGTATTATTGATGTGTATGGTGCGCGTTATCTTAGAACGCCCACATGGGACGACCTTCAAAAGATCTACGAGGTACATTCGGCGGAGCATGGTTTGCCTGGTATGATCGGGGGCATAGATTGCATGCATTGGCGTTGGGATAACTGCCCTACCGCATGGCGAGGCCAACACACACGGGGTGACCAAAAAGGACCCACTGTTATTCTTCAGGCGGTTGCATCACAGGACCTTTGGGTTTGGTCGGCTTACTTTGGCGTGGTCGGGTCATGCAATGATATAAATGTTTTTGAACAATCTCCGTTGTTAGAGGAGTGGATTTCTGGCAAAGCTCCAAAAGCGTCGTTTTACGCAAATGGAAACTACTACCCTCATGGATATTATTTGAGTGACGAAATTTATCCTAGGTATTCGATTTTCGTGAAGACGTTTAGTGATCCTATTGATGAAAAAAGAGCATACTTTAAAAAGGTTCAAGAGTCTTCACGAAAAGAAATTGAGAGATGCTTTGGGGTTCTTAAACAACGCTGGAAATATTTGAAAAATCCTTGTCGTGCATGGAGCAAGCAAAAAATGAGAGATGCTATGTACGCTTGTGTAACACCCCGTGTTTTCACAAGTCAAAGTCAAGGTCAAAGTCAACGACCGATGATACGAATTTGATTTATAGAGATTTCTTTATTTTGATTGTATTATGTGGAGTAAGTGTTGTTAATGACAATAATCGACGTATATTAATCGCTATCTAATCGACCCACGATTGTGAACTATAGGAAGTAACAATGCGATAAAGTTAATTAATAATCAAACTATGTTAATCGAATCGACATCGAATCGCAACTCGAGCTACGTATTTTAATTGTGGTTATACGTGTGTGTGTGCCTTACGTGTTATCTGTGCATGTTTATTTACGTTGTGTTGTGGTAATCAATCGAAACTCAATCGAAATTGAACTATGATAGTTAGTGGAGAAGAGACAGCGCGAGATATGAGTGGTTGGGATTAAAATTAATTTGACTAGGAAACCCCCTCGTATCGAACCGCTCGTAACCGAAATCGAGATATCAAAAATCGTCGCGCCGAACACTCGAAATGTGCAGACTGATCGATCAGGCTACCAGCCGATCGAACAGCCAGCCGATCGGACTGCTGTCCGATCGGACGGGCTGTCCGATCGAGCTGCCTGGCCGATCGGCCAGCACTTTCCTCTTTTGTCATCCTATAAATACCCCTGTCATTGTCATCCTTTCTACTTTTGGAAACCTCTGTCCGACCAGCTCGTGTTCTTCACCTTATTCGCAGAATTCTCTTGATTCCGGTAAGTTTTCGTCCTAAATCTTGTACTTTCTTGATCTACACGCACTCCTACACCTTTCTATCTTTCAAATCTTAACTTTTAACCGTGAAATCATCAAGATTCGAGTGTTCTAGGATGATGTCATCATGGGTTCTTGAAGAACTTCATGTTTTGGCCTCAATCCACCAAGAATAACTTGGATCTAGCCGATTTCCACATAAACAAGCAAAGATCTTTCATAGATCTAAACATATACATGGGGAAAAGGATTGAAAGATGGACTTTCCAACTTTCTTTCAACTCTTTTTCACTTAACGCCTTCAAACCGATAGAAACGGAGCCTGTGCCGGTTTACAAATCACTCCAGTGGTTTCGTGGCTCAAGATCCGGATTCTATCCACGAGGTTAACCGATTTCGGGTTAAACGATAAACTCCGTTCCGAACAGTTCATCAGCCGGATTTGGGTGATTCCTGTCCGACCAGGGGAACCAAGTAAGGACGAGGGATCTATGGTTCGACTCGTTGTCAAAATACCTCAATAAAAATGACAAACAAACAGAACAACCAAGTGTTAGACGATAGGCTGATCAGGTCAGGATGCTGACCGATCGGACTGTTGTCCGAACGGATAGCCAGCCGATCGGGCAGTCAGCCGATCGACTTGCCAGCCGATCGGTTAACACATGGTCCCACACTTAATCAACTTATTTTGAAGAGTAGTATTAAACGAACTGTTGTTCGATCGGACTACTGTCCGATCGGATTACTCTTCGGATCATGAGATACTATACTTCAACACTTGATCGATTTTTCAACATGTTCGACGCACTAGGAGTGCCGCCCGATCGAACAGCCGTCCGATCAGGTGACACCTTGCTGAGAACTCATCATGGTTGTCCGATCGAACAGCATTAGTGTTCGATCGATCAGCTACCCGATCCACTGCACCGTACTTTGCATTTCATTAAAGTTGTTGACTATTGTTGACTTGCCAACCGATCGGTCAGCAAGCCGTGTTATTGCGTCACTTGTTGACCTGACCGATCGAACACCTGTCCGATCCAAAGCAAATCACTTCAACTCATCAAAATACCTAACCGATCGGGTTGCCGTCCGATCGACCGACCTGAAGGGTAAAGGTACTTCAATATTTTCAAATACTACAACGAAAACTTCAAAAGTCAAGCCATCATACACAAACACATATTTCTCAAAGGAAGAAACAATCCACTCGAACAGCCATCCGATCGGACCACCGTCCGATCAACCAGTTGTCCGACTCTCCAACACTTTGCATCGTTTTGCGCGTCACTTATCGTTATGCTATCAATCCATTCAGGCTAACCTTACTCACTAAGCGCTCCCTTCAATCCATTAACCGCTATGAGTATACTCGATCCCTTTTTGCTTTACGCACTTTTGGGTGTTACATACGTTACGAATATTCAACTACCACAATCACACTACTCAATGCTATTTGAATGCTAACCATTAATGCATGTTATACGTGGCTTATGAATGTTTGTTTGTTATGTTTACACATGGAATGTTGTCTACCTGCCTTAGCAACGATAGTACTATAGTTTGGTCTCAGCACCCGTTCACACGAGGGTTGTTAAGGACAATTACTTGCATGGATTACGGTGGTAATCATGTATTGCGAACTGCATTTGGCAGTCAACCCGCAGTCATTGGTATCGATGGATCTATGTCGATAACTAATGTGTTTCATTTCACTATGTGTACGTGCTGGTTATGCGTAAACGAATTCGAACTCTATATGTTATTATCAAACTTGTATGCTCACCTTTACATTTTATGTATTGAATTTATTTTAACGTATGTGACAGGTGCTTAGGATGCACACTTGATAGGAAGTTGAAGCTAGAATAAAGCTTTAGAGCCCAACAAATAGTTGTCTGTAGTGGTCAAACTAAGGGTCTCTAGAAGCAGATAAACAATTGCTGACTATTTTAAAATCTGAGTTGTCGGAACAGAATATTTGCCTGGATTTTTGTCTGTAATAATTATTCTACTGTTTGAGATACGGTATGGGACGTATTATTTAAATTAAATAGTATTGATAAATGTTATGGAAAATTTCTGGACAATCTGTTTCGCTCAGTGCCATGCCCCGATGATTCCGCCATCGGTTGGGGTGTGACAGATTGGTATCAGAGCCATAACTATAGGGAATTAGGCAAGACACGACCTAGTCCGGGTCGGTGTCTTAGAGACCTAGTCTATAGTTAAGAACCAACAAGACCGACTTGTGCATATTCGTTAGGGATTTTGTACGAGCTTATTTCTCGCTATTCTCACTTATGCTACACTATCACTGCACTCGAATTTTCAACTATGAAAGAGTAACTAAGCCGAGAATAGGTGTTAAAACCGTGAACTCTCGACCAAAGTTGCTTAATCGACCCGTCTTTTATCTACAAACGAGGAGAATTATGCCAAATCAGGAGTGAAATCCGCATTTTGATGAATAATTTCCTCTATTTTATTAAAACAGGAACGAAATTATTAAGCTAGGGGTGAAACCCTAACCTTGATAACTTGTTTTGCTTTTATACAAAACTCTCACCAAAGTCTCGACGGACTCCAACGACCTGAAGTCACAAAATGACTAACGGGATGTGTGCCAAACGCCCAATAATCGAGGCAAAGGCATAGTCCTGAAGGTTAAGTGTGCACAACGGATCCTTGTGAATAGTCAAACCACTTTGGGTAGTCGAAGTCTACTAGCCGCAGACAATCTATTTCTCGAATTTTATGTGTTTTGATTTTGAGCCCGCAACTGCTGACTCTGATGATTCGTTGATTTTATGTGTTACATGTGTGTTTACCTGTTTATGTGTTTTTGGAGAATTACTCGATTTTTGCTTTCACAACGATCGACATGCACGATTCGCACTGCATTTCTATCTCAAAACGGCAACAAATCGCTAAAATTGGGGACGACCTTACGATATAATATACGATTATGCTACACTACTCGATGTATCAAACGCGAACGCTATTCTCGAACGATCGCGGACTTTGAATAATAGATTTCTGTTTTCTGACTGCCTCTAGTGATTAAATGCGTATGTGCTTCCTTGCTTCTGTGCTTTACATGCTTAGGTGTTATGTGATTATGTGCTCTACGTGCCTATGTGTTTACGTGAATCTGTGGATATGTGCCTATGTGATTATGTGATACGTGTTACATTGCGTGTTCCTAAGCTTTAGTAAGTAGTAGACTTGTGAGGTGAGATTCGAATACAATGTGTTGAGTCCTGTGACGATGTCTGTTGCAGACAATGTCATTTGGATCCCGTCACACACTTTCTCGTCAAGAGAAGAGAGACAAACGTCTTGCTGCCATCATCGCTAAAAGTGTAGCAAAGGCTGTGAGTGATGTCTACGAGAACGTCAGCAAATCATCTAAGGAGTCGAGAACCGAAGCACCTAAAGATGCTACCAAGCCCTTTAATTTCAAGCAATTCAAGTTGTGTGGGCCAAAGGAATTCACTGGCGAGGGAGGTCCTATTGCACTATTCCAATGGTTTGATTCCATTGAGGTCACTCTGCGACAGAGTGGTTGCCCTGATGACCTTCGAACTCTGAATGCTACCGGCGTTTTCCAGTCCCGTGCACTAGACTGGTGGACGGCCGAGAGGAATAAGCGAGGGAACGATGCAGCCTATGGTCTGTCATGGGACGAGCTCAAGGAAGTCATGCTAGAGGAATTCTGCCCTCCTCACGAACGTCAAAAGCTAGAGGATGAATTTTGGCACATACAGCAGAGGGAAGGTGAAAATGTTGCTCTCACTGCTCGCTTCAAACAGCTCAGCATCATCTGTCCCGACCAAGTCAAGACTCCGGAGATCACAATCAAGAAGTACATCCGAGCTTTGCCTGACTACGTCGCAGATTTCGTGCAAGCGGCTAAGACTAAGACGATCGAAGAGACTTACCTACTGGCCGCTGAAATCAACGACAAGAGGGTTAAGGCTGGTGTCTGGGATAAAACTCTGAAGCACCTGCATCAAGCTACTACCGCCGCACCAACTGCTGAACCCACCTCATCGAGCAACAAGAGGAAGAACAAGAGAAAGAACAGCTCCAGCAACAAGAACTGTGCGATCACTGCTGCACCAATTCAAGCTGTACCAGCCCAACAGCGTCAAGTAGCGGCGCCTGTGGCTAATGCACCGCCTGCAAAGCGTGCATACACTAGGCCACACCCGCTCTGCCCTACTTGTACCTACAACCACCCGACTGCTATTGCTTGCCGTTTTTGTGCTCATTGCAATATATACGGCCATTTTACTGCCAACTGCCGTATTCGACAAGCTCCTGCTCATCAAGCTCTACTCACCGCCCCTCAGGGTCAACAAGCTCCTCCGGCACCCGCGGTCAAGGCCAGAGCCTGCTTCGCATGTGGCGACCCGAACCATTTCGCCAACATGTGCCCAAACAGGGTCGTGAAACAAGAGCCCCAGCAACAGCAGCCTCAGCAGTAACAACAGCAGCAGCAACAACAGGCCGCACGCGCCAGAACTTTCAACATCAATGTGCGTCAAGCCCAGGCCGACAACAACGTGGTCAATGGTACGTTCCTTGTGAATGGTATTTATGCTTCATGTTTGTTTGATACTAGAGCCGATAATTGCTTTGTGTCGTTCGAATTCGAGAAACTCCTTAGTCGTAAACGCTCCCAACTCTCCTTGACGTTCGATGTTGAAGTCGCTACCGGAAGAACTGTCGCCGTCAATTCTGTTCTTCGTGATTGTACTCTTGAGCTCAACAATCACATCTTCCCAATCGACTTTATTCCGATGCAACTCAGAAGTTTTGACATCATAGTAGGCATGGACTTTCTTCGTGAAAACCATGCTGAAGTTGTGTGCTTCGACAAGATGATTCGATTCTCGCTTGCGAATGGTGATTTATTATGTGTATACGGTGATACTACTTCGAAAGGTCTCAAGCTCATGTCATGTGTTCAAGCTAGCAAGTATCTCCTCAAGGAATACAGAGCTTTCTTGGCTAACATTGTAGTAGCGGAGAAGGAAAAGAAAGAAAAGAAGGAAGTAAAAGACGTTCCTGTGGTTCGAGAATTTCCTAATGTTTTTCCAGAGGATCTTCCCGGATTACCGCCAAATCATGATATTGACTTTCGTATCGACCTCATTCCTGGAGCCAACCCTATTGCAAAAGCTCCATACCGACTCGCGCCATCCGAAATGCGCGAACTCTCAAACCAACTCCAGGAATTACTTGAGAAAGGCTTCATTCGCCCGAGCACCTCTCCTTGGGGCGCGCCAGTCCTTTTCGTAAAAAAGAAGGATGGGTCGTTTCGGATGTGCATCGACTATCGGGAATTGAATAAGCTAACTATCAAGAACCGCTATCCTCTACCTCGCATCGACGACTTGTTTGACCAGCTACAAGGTTCTACGTGTTTCTCGAAGATCGATCTACGCTCAGGCTATCACCAGCTACGAATTCAAGAGGAAGATATACCCAAAACCGCGTTTCGCACTCGATACGGTCATTACGAGTTCGTTGTTATGCCTTTTGGATTAACCAACGCACCCGTGGTTTTCATGGATCTGATGAATCGCGTGTGTAAACCATATCTCGACAGTTTCGTCATCATATTCATTGACAATGTCTTGATCTATTCCAAGTCGAAAGCCGAACACATGCAACATCTAGGTTTGGTTCTCGAGTTACTCCAGGGGAACCAACTCTATGTCAAGTTCTCCAAGTGTGAATTCTGGTTGGAGGAAGTTCAGTTTCTGGGTCACATTGTTAATAATCAAGGTATCCACGTCGATTCCGTGAAGATTGAAGCTGTCAAGAGTTGGATTACACCTAAGAACCCGTCTGAAGTCCGTTCTTTTCTCGGACTAGCGGGCTATTATCGACGATTTATCGAAGGATTTTCAAAGATCGTTGTACCGCTTACCGCTCTCACACATAAAGACAAGCCTTTTGTTTGGGGAACCGAACAAGAGTCTGCTTTTCGAACCCTCAAGCACATGCTTTGCAATGCTCCTGTTCTCACATTGCCCGACGGAAACAACGATTTCATTGTCTACTGTGATGCTTCCAACCTTGGTCTTGGAAAGGATCGGAAAAGTCGCCTACAGACTCGAACTACCATAGGAACTTAGTAACGTCCACCCGACTTTCCACGTGTCAAACCTCCGAAAGTGCCTAGCCGACCACGACTTACATGTTTCTCTCGATGATCTGCAAGTGAACGAAACATTACACTTCGTGGAAAAGCCTGTCGAAATCATGGACCGCCAAACCAAGTAACTCAGATGCTCTCACATTCCTATTGTGAAAATCCGATGGGAAGGCAAACGAGGCGCAGAGTTCACTTGGGAACTCAAAAGCGACATGAAGGCAAAGTACCCGCAGTTGTTTAAAGAGAAAGTCTAGAAAGAGAAAGTTCTCAAACGTGATTCACGGCGTTGTATAGCTTCCAGCCTAATTTCGGGACGAAATTCCCTAAACAAGGGGAGGCTGTAACACCCCGTGTTTTCACAAGTCAAAGTCAAGGTCAAAGTCAACGACCGATGATACGAATTTGATTTATAGAGATTTCTTTATTTTGATTGTATTATGTGGAGTAAGTGTTGTTAATGACAATAATCGACGTATATTAATCGCTATCTAACCGACCCACGACTGTGAACTATAGGAAGTAACAATGCGATAAAGTTAATTAATAATCAAACTATGCTAATCGAATCGACATCGAATCGCAACTCGAGCTACGTATTTTAATTGTGGTTATACATGTGTGTGTGCCTTACATGTTATCTGTGCATGTTTATTTACGTTGTGTTGTGGTAATCAATCGAAACGCAATCGAAACTCAATCGAAATCGAACTATGATAGTTAGTGGAGAAGAGACAGCGCGAGATATGAGTGGTTGGGATTAAAATTAATTTGACTAGGAAACCCCCCCGTATCAAACCGCTCGCAACCGAAATCGAGATATCAAAAATCGTCGCGCCGAACACTCGAAACGTGCAGACTGATCGATCAGGCTACCAGCCGATCGAACAGCCAGCCGATCGGACTGCTGTCCGATCGGACAGGCTGTCCGATCGAGCTGCCTGGCCGATCGGCCATCACTTTCCTCTTTTGCCATCCTATAAATACCCCTGTCATTGTCATCCTTTCTACTTTTGGAACCTTTGTCCGACCAGCTCGTGTTCTTCACCTTATTCGCAGATTTCTCTCGATTCCGGTAAGTTTTCATCCTAAATCTTGTACTTTCTTGATCTACACGCACTCCTACACCTTTCTATCTTTCAAATCTTAACTTTTAACCGTGAAATCATCAAGATTCGAGTGTTCTAGGATGATGTCATCATGGGTTCTTGAAGAACTTCATGTTTTGGCCTCAATCCACCAAGAATAACTTGGATCTAGCCGATTTCCACATAAACAAGCAAAGATCTTTCATAGATCTAAACATATACATCGGGAAAAGGATTGAAAGATGGACTTTCCAACTTTCTTTCAACTCTTTTTCACTCAATGCCTTCAAACCGATATAAATGGAGCCTGTGCTGGTTTACAAATCACTCCAGTGGTTTCGTGGCTCAAGATCCGGATTCTATCCACGAGGTTAACCGATTTCGGGTTAAACGATAAACTCCGTTCCGAACAGTTCATCAGCCGGATTTGGGTGATTCCTGTCCGACCAGGGGAACCAAGTAAGGACGAGGGATCTATGGTTCAACTCGTTGTCAAAATACCTCAATAAAAACGACAAACAAACAGAACAACCAAGTGTTAGACGATAGGATGATCAGGTCAGGATGCTGACCGATCGGACTGCTGTCCGAACGGACAGCCAGCCGATCGGGCAGTCAGCCGATCGACTTGCCAGCCGATCAGTTAACACATGGTCCCACACTTAATCAACTTATTTTGAAGAGTAGTATTGAACGAACTGTTGTTCGATCGGACTACTGTCCGATCGGATTACTCTTCGGATCATGAGATACTATACTTCAGCACTTGATCGATTTTTCAACATGTTCGACGCACTAGGAGTGCCGCCCGATCGAACAGCCGTCCGATCAGGTGACACCTTGCTGAGAACTCATCATGGTTGTCCGATCGAACAGCATTAGTGTTCGATCGATCAGCTACCCGATCCACTGCACCGTACTTTGCATTTCATTAAAGTTGTTGACTATTGTTGACTTGCCAACCGATCGGTCAGCAAGCCGTGTTATTGCGTCACTTGTTAACCTGACCGATCGAACACCTGTCCGATCCAAAGCAAATCACTTCAACTCATCAAAATACCTAACCGATCGGGTTGCCGTCCGATCGACCGACCTGAAGGGTAAAGGTACTTCAATGTTTTCAAATACTACAACGAAAACTTCAAAAGTCAAGCCATCATACACAAACACATATTTCTCAAAGGAATAAACAATCCACTCGAACAGCCATCTGATCGGCCTACCGACCGACCGGACAACTGTCCGAGCGGGCTGTCAACCAAACGGTCAGCCGTCCGATCGGACCACCGTCCGATCGACCAGCTGTCCGACTCTCCAACACTTTTCATCGTTTTACGCGTCACTTATCGTTATGCTATCAATCCATTCAGGCTAACCTTACTCGCTAAGCGCTCCCTTCAATCCATTAACCGCTGTGAGTATACTCGATCCCTTTTTGCTTTACGCACTTTTGGGTGTTACATACGTTACGAATATTCAACTACCACAATCACACTACTCAATGCTATTTGAACGCTAACCATTAATGCATGTTATACGTGGCTTATGAATGCTTGTTTGTTATGTTTACACATGGAATGATGTCTACCTGCCTTAGCAACGATAGTACTATAGTTTGGACTCAGCACCCGTTCACACGGGGGTTGTTAAGGACAATTACTTGCATGGATTACGGTGGTAATCATGTATTGCGAACTGCATTTGGCAGTCAACCCGCAGTCATTGGTATCGATGGATCTATGTCGATAACTAACGTGCTTCATTTCACTATGTGTACGTGCTGGTTATGCGTAAACGAATTCGAACTCTATAAGCTATTATCAAACTTGTATGCTCACCTTTACATTTTATGTATTGACTTTATTTTAACGTATGTGACAGGTGCTTAGGATGCACACTTGATAGGAAGTTGAAGCTAGAATAAAGCTTTAGAGCCCAACAAATAGTTGTCTGTAGTGGTCAAACTAAGGGTCTCTAGAAGCAGATAAACAATTGCTGACTATTTTAAAATCTGAGTTGTCGGAACATAATATTTGCCTGGATTTTTGTCTGTAATAATTATTCTACTGTTTGAGATACGGTATGGGACGTATTATTTAAATTAAATAGTATTGATAAATGTTATGGAAAATTTCTGGACAATCTGTTTCGCTCAGTGCCATGCCCCGATGATTCCGCCATCGGTTGGGGTGTGACAGCTTGTATAATCATGCACAACATGATTTTGGAAGACGAATGAAAGGCGATATGCCAGAATTATGTGCCAGGATCCGTTCAAGAGGAGCATCCACAGGCGTCAATAGAAGAAAGAGTGAATAATGCACGAGAGTTGCGTTACGAACCGTACCATTCCGAGTTAATGGTTGATTTGGTACAACACGCATGGTCGGTTCGGTATGTACCACCTGATGGTGAGGAAGAAACGGAGGACGAGGAAGACGAAGTTGGCGAGGGTGAAGAAAGCGAAGACGAAAACTAGTGTTTTTTTTTTTTAATTTAGTCGGATTTTATTTTTTTTATTTCTAGTATTGTATTTTTTTTAATTTAATGAAGTATTTAAAGTTTTTAATTAAAAATAATAATTGTTTAATGATTGGAAGGGGCGTTATTGGGCATTATTCCCACTACGGCACTTTTGCAATTACCCCCAATAATGCCCATGTTGACTGGACTGCCACGTGTCGCAAAACGCCCCATGGTGGGGGCATTATTGAGCTAAACCACTACACATGGTCTAATAGTGGGATTCTATTTTTTAGGAACCAGCTGCAATTTAGAAGAGAGAGTCTGAAATAACCACCACTTTTACGGTTATTTTTTTAGAGTTTACACGGCTATGATTTAATATTGAAGAAATCCGACGGTACTTATTAAGTTTGATAGCGGTTGGGTTTACGCCAACAATATAATATATAATTTGGCTTGCAAGACTACGTTTATTATGTATTTATTTTGCAAGACTGTTTATTATACATTTATTAAACCACTCGGTGTGGTCTCGTGCCCCTGCCACCTTACAATGTATCCCCCATTTCCTAGGCGCCCGCCGGGGGGGGGGGGCACTCTATCTTTTTAAAGAGCGCCAAAGGATTATGCATGTGGGGTCCGTTCATTCCCACCAATTAGAATTTCCTCTTTTTTATTTCCTTTTTTTTTATATTGTTTAAAAGGGGTGTTATCCTACACCGTGCAAGTTAACGATAAAGTTTCTCGCTTATGTGATGCAGACTTTATACCACACACACCCAGCCTTATATATATATTTTTTGAAACGACATCATACATTTATTTTTATAAAAACGAGATGTGGTTCAAACTAAAAAGCATTACCGATTCGAGTTTAGGTTCATGCCAGCTCTTCCGGTCCCGTCTTGATCACCCGTTGCACAACCCTATTAGTAGAGGGTTTGCTGTGCAGAACAACTGTTTCAACTGTCAAACCCGGTGTGGTCTTGCTCCCATTTTCTAGGCCATGAGTGTTGGTAATTTTAATGTTATCAACAGATTTTAGGGTATTGGGTTAATTTGTCGATCGAGATAATAATGCCTGTGTTTAATCGAGTTAGGTGACGTGGGAGTGCAGACTCGTTTAACCCGCTTGTTATTTGGGCCTTGCTTTAATTATTAGTTTGTTATTTAATTATCTGTTGGACTTAATTAAGTATTAATCTTGGGCTAATTTGTATTAAAATTAGAAGTCCATTATTTGGGCCAAAATGGTTGTTTGGGGTTAAAACCAATGCTATTATGCTGGACTAATTTTTTTGGCAAATGTTAGATGTCCAATAATATATTATATTTAGTCCATGAATTGAAACTTTGGGCCAATAAAGAATTCAGATGAGACTTTTTGGTATTTGCTCGATGACATGACACAGTGAAACGCACGAACAAGAGAAAAAATATATACGACAGTTTCTTGGGGGTTACAACGTGCGATCTCATCAAGATCAATGAATCATCAAATCCAGATTCCAACAAGAGTGATCTCTGTCTAATCCGATAAATCATTACGTGTAACCTGCAAACAGGTTTATCTGATAGTTATGATACGATTCAAAGATTAATCCAGGTTTTATCACAAACTTTGCAATTTCAATTCGGGTTTCAGGTTTGTTATCTATTTGAATTCACTATTCTAGACCAATTATACAACAATGGGGGGGGGGGGGTCTATGGAGGAGGCTTCATTTCTTTAACGAGCGCCAAAGGTTATGCATGTGGGGCCCATTCATTCTCACCAATCAAGTTTTTTCTCTTTTTGATTTCATTTTTCTTTTTTTTAATTTTTTTTAAATGGACGTTATCCCACACCGTGTAAGTTAACGATAAAGCATCTTGCTTATGTTGCGCGGACTTTATACTACACCACCCAGCCTTTTATATATATATATAGGGTAAGGTTATTGTAAAAAAAGTTAAAAGTGTGAGAAATGTGAGAAATATTGTGGAGATGACATGTATCCTAAATCTAAATTAATTAAAAAGGGGTAAACAAGTAATTTTATCATTAATTCAATTAATTAAAAACTTCCCATAACCGCCACCTTAATTATAGGAACTGGATTTTTTTTAAAAGATCTCTATAAACACCATTCAGCAATTATATAACACCATTCAGTAAGTATATAACACATTCAGCAAGTATATAACACCATTCAGTAAGTATATAACACCATTAACATCATTCAATAAGTATATAACACCATTCAGTAAGTATATAACATCATTCAGTAATATATAACACCATTCATGGACTAAACATCCGATCGAAACATATTTTTTTCTCTATATAAGTATAGCAATATGGTACTCATATTAAAGATAAAAAAACGCTCTTTATTATGGTGTAATTTAAAAAAAACGTTACGTATAAAAAGTTATTAACGTTTAAAAAAGACGGGGGGAAGTTACATGTGCATTAATGTTAGTTTCTTAATTTAAAAAATGTTAAATTTACCTATATACCCTTAATCTAGAAAATTAAGGGTCTGTTTGGTACGGGGTAATGGAATGGACGGAGGAATGGAATGGATGAGGTAATGGAATGGATCATTACCATTTCATGTCTTGTTTGGTTGCCATGTGAGAATATAATGAAACATTACTTTTTGTTGTTTAGTATGCGAGAAAAGACGAAAGAATAAAATGGGATGGCAGTGGTCAACGATGGGTGGTGATGGTGACACTTGTAGCAGCGGCGACGGTGATGGGTGGAGACGGCGGCAGGTGGTGGGTGGAGACGGCGGCAGGTGGTGACAGTGGTTGTCGCAACCTCCGCCCCCTATCTGTCCCGGGAACGGGCGGCCGCGAATTCAGTGTCGGTGGTATCGGTGTTTATTAATTTGGCAGCGGAAATTACATTAGGACCGTAGTTAGGAAATATTTTATAAGAGTAAAACACCACATTTTATATAAATAAACATATTGAGATGAAACCCAAGTTTTCATTACAAACTGATTTATAGGGATAAATCTCATTTTATTGAAATAAAACGCCTTCTTTATTTAGGTAACTTTTATAGCCACTTTTCCAAGCCTTCAGTGTTGTCCAGCTGGCTTCTAATTGGCTTTCACATTGTGTTACCTGAAACGCATTTTAAAAATAATTTGTCAGTGGGAAATACTGGTGAGTGAATCCCAGTTTAATCAAGAAATGTTAATTTAATTTAAACAGTATTGAGAGCGATTACAATGTTTACATCTACCCAATTACTCATTCAGTACTGTCAATCCTGACTGGTGGGTCATATTACACATTGGCTAACTCTTCGTCCAATGGTAACGTGTCTCACATTTTGTATACAAAACCCCAACATACCGGCAGTAATCGTAGAATTACAAAGACTCAATCACTGCTAAATTGCATTGTAAAATAGTTAAGGTTTTGTAAAAACTGTTTACAAAAAGGAGATTACTCATATTGCTGTCTTAGGTTTTCTGTAAAGATTTCCTGAGAATTATCTATAATTTACCCAAATACATACGTGTTAGTATTGTCACACCCTGACTTTTGCGGAAGCGTGATTTGGTGTGACTTGCTTAATATCATTGCATTCAACCATAATAAACAACTATATGATAAATCCAAGATGTTCATCCATTGATTAAGTTTTGAAACGTTACAACAACATTGATTTAACCCCAAAAACACAGACTTCGCATTCAGATTACAACACCAACAGGTTCTAAGTTCCATAAGGACTTTTCAAAAGACACTAATGATAACCAAGCTTTGAAACATGTATCCTATCCAAGATAGGATACACACTCTAAATCATTCGACACTGGATGACATCTTTTATTCCAGACAACACTTGAAACTTTAACGCCCGCCAGATCCATACTTAGTTTCCTGAAATACATGTAGTTTGAAAACATCAACAAAAGTTGAGCGAGTTCATGTGTGTGTTTGTGAATAAACCTTTGAAACCTTTGTAAGTATGTTTGTATGTAATTGAAATCCGGTATGAAAGCAACAAGGAAACAGATCAATTAATGTGTAGCTAATACATTAATATACGTGACATGGTGCAGGAAGACTCAAACCTAGCAAATTTCGCACCGGGCTTCCGGCTGTAAGACATAGTCACCACATGGCTCATTCGGCGGGCGCATGGGTGGGGCTCGCTACACCCAAATAGATCTATCACTCCTGTCCCTAGGTCCTACTACGAGGATTAATGGCCTTAAGAGTGCGCCTACCCATTCACCTGATCTACTATACTTTCCAAAGCTAACCATACCAATTGTAATTGTATGTAATCATTTTGTAACATGTACTTCACCCCCGAAGTTATAAAACAAAACAGTTTAAAGAAAAGGGGGTCATAAACTCACAGTTTTACGTTCTTCGAATCCGCCGGTAACTCAAAGTTTCCTCTAGCGTACACGACTACCTACAATGTACTATGGTCTTATTAGACGAGCGGGTCGTGCCTTGACTTAGTGTTAATTAGTGCTTTTGAGTTACGTTTCCAAGTGTCTTCATCATTATTCCAAGTCATATAATTATTTGTTAAAATAAATATTTTAACTTAAATTATATTTATTGAATTTTTGGAATAATTGTTACAACAATATATATTAACTTAATACTTCTCAAGTATTTATACTTGTATATCCTTCCCAAGGATGGGGTATCTTTCACTTGTTTAGTCTTGCCATGTATTAGGGTCGTATTCCGGTGTGTGTTTATACGTACGAGGATACGTATTTTATTGTATTCATTAAGTATTCTTTATACTTAATTTCATATTAATTATTCCGGAATATTATCTTTAATAAAAGTCCACCAATATATATTTCCAAAATATATATTGTAGTAAATATTATCTAGAAAAATTATTTATAATTTTTCTTTTGGCAAAAACATTTGTATTTCCTCATAAGTTTCAAAGATAATATATTTTCATGTCTAACTTGGAAAATATACATATAAGCTCATTTTTCTCCAAAAATGACATATTTCATATTTATTCGAGAAATTATATCTCTTGCCTCAAAATATTGCATTTCGTGTGTGTAAGAAAATATATATTTCTTAAAAATAATATATCTTCTAGAAATATTAAGAAAAATATATATATTCATACATGCCAAAAATAATATATTTTTCCCTTGTCAAAAATATGATATAACATTGTAGTGATCACGAAAATCCCATTTTCATTCTCTTGGTGTTCAAAATACCAATTGCCAAAATATACTTGTAAATAATTTTCTGAAATATTTTGTGAGCTATATTCCTTTGTTTGGTTCTACCGGTATTTTGGGTATTCTTTATATATTTATTCCTTGGAATTTTGGTAATATTTTGGACTGTAATTTTTGGTATTTTGATGAGTTATATTATTTCAAGCACCAAAATAATATAACTACTACACATAATATACAAGTAATCACACATGTGTGTCTTCAATGTATATATATTCTAAATATATATATATCTAGCCACTTTTATTTATAAAAACCAACCTCCAACACTTATATTTTTGTAACAAAATTTATGGCAAAGTTTATATGAAAAACTCATGGTTAAAATACACTTGTAAATATTTGTTTAAAATATTTTCTAAGTGTTAATATTTTTAGAAAATTTTGCCATAGTTTCCCCTAAAAATGGAGGTTTCCATGCTTTCTAGCATATCATTTTCTTTTGTAAAAATCATCACAATCAATTTACAATTATCAACAAACAACCTTTACTTACCAATCTTGCCTAAATCATGCATATTTCACTACTTCATGAACTTGAATATTTGTAAAAATTTGTAGTAACTTGGTAGTGTGTTTAGTAAGTTTAGTTACCCCTTAAAGTGTGGTTGTTTATATAAAAACATCATTCTTGAATGATTTAGATGTTTACAACTTGTAATCATATTTTTCAAAAATATTTCTTTATGTATTCTTCTTGTTACACAAGTGTTTCTACACTTGTTTAACCACTAAAAATAAGATTTGTTTATGTAAGAACCAAGTTTTAGCAAAACTTATATTTTAGCTTGGTTTCTTTAGAAATCCTCCATAAATCTTTAGATCTATAAGTATTATTACTCACATTAATCATTATTTTCAAGAAAATAATATATTCTTTCAAGTTCATGTCTTGCATGAGGATGATTTATAAATCTCTAACATTTTCATCCTCTCATCTTGCTAGATTATGTTTCTAATCATGATCTAGCAAGATCATATAATGATCTACATCATTTACACAAATCATCAAGCATCATAACAATACTAAACAACATGATTTCTTTAAGATTTCTTATAGTTTTATGCTTATGTTCATGTTTCATCTTCAAGTTTCTTAGTGTTCTTCATGATTTTCAACAAGTATCATTCTTTAACCACTTGAAATAGAAGTAAAATGAAGAGTAGAAGATCTTACTACTAGCTCAAGGCTAGGGATGATCAAGTGAAGAAATGAAGTGGATAAAAGCAAACGGTGAAGGTCCTTCAACTTTCATGAGCACCAAGCCTCCTTATATGCCTTCTTACACCCTTGTATATGCATGGATTTAATGGAAAGTGGAAGATGAAGATGATGATGTTGTAGGGGTGTTTGGTCGTGAACCATGGGAGGAGGAAGGAGGAGGTTGTGTGTGTTGGTGTGTGAGAGATATGAAGGGTCTTGATCCTTATGGTTATACTTATAACCATATTCTCCATTTAACTTATGGATATTATGTCTAAGAAAGTACAAACATAATCTAATATAATATCAAAAGAAAATCCCATGTGGTGGCCCACATGTAACCGTCCTCAAGGGGGGGGGGGGTCTTTAGTTAGCTTGTAATGGTAAGTTACGATAATTAGTTAGATTCTAAGTATAATTGTTAGGGATTTAGTTATTAGATATTTATATAGTGTGATATGATGTTCGGGGACCATAACTAGCTTGGTAAAGCTAAAACAATGCTTTTAGTGAAAATTTGGTGTTTCGGGTAATGTCCGGTTGTTCGGTTGGTTACCGGTTTGTTAAGGTGCTAAACTTTGCAGTTTAGTGTGCTTTATGTACCCTTTTATGACGTTTTTGATTCCCGACACTTAGGAAAATATTCTGGACCATTTAACCATAATTATGCATGCTATTAAGTTGTAAAATTGCTGAATTTTGCTAAATTTGCTGAATTCTGTAGTGTATGAGAGTTTTTAGGCACTTTCCGGCACTTAAACTATCACTAGGAAGGCAGTTTTGAAATCCTTACTTTCCTACACACTATACTAGTGTAATACTTGGTTTCTGGCTCATTCTGTGTCTCAACACCATGTCTGTCTATCTACTGAACTCTGTCAACATTTTTATGTTTTGCCGGATAACTGTGCTAACTGTGGTTCGTGCATCATTTGAGTCAGTAAAGTTTTTATGCGATAATGACATGGCATTTAGCAATATATGATGCACACGTATGTATATGGTAATAACTAGAAAGCAGTTCAAGTAATTAATCGTAAATTTAGCACAGTCATTAAGCACTAATCATTATTTAATAACTGTACGGATGTATGGAAATTTGACAGTTGTCACAAGTATAATAACCCATTTTAACATTATTAATACCCTCCTCGAGACGGCATTCCAACGACTACGTCGGGCAGAGCCACGACAGCCGTTACGGAACCCTAGATCAATCGGGCAGAGTATCTAATACGTATCCAGGGGTTATGATACTTACAACGGAGCAGAACTTCGTTATTTAGGGGGATATTATACCCGAGTATAATGCCTATTATATGAAAATTGAGATAGAAAGAAAGATTTGGGACGAATTTCGACTGAAGGCCCGATGCCCTCTTATATAAGGCTGAAATCTGGTTCTCACGCGGCCCGCGTAAGGTAAGCTTAAGGCTTACGCGGCCGGCGTAGTAGGGGGGTTAGGCCGTAGGTGATCCGGGTCATGGTATAGGTTCAACACGTTGATGACACGTGTCGGCTCAGGGTTTCACCGTGTTGATGGGCTGTCACGCCCCGTGTAGACCCTTATGTGGTCTTACGCGGCCCGCGAGCGATGTCAAATTTTTGTTTTTATTTTATTTTTAATGCTATATTGTATTTTGGGCTCGGTTTTCACATACGGGGTGTATTTTAGGACATATAGGGTATTTTAAAATATTTTTAGGGTGTCGGAAAATATTTCGAGGGTGTCGGTTTATTTTAGGGTTGTTATATCCTCCCCACCTTGTTTTAGAGCTCGTCCTCGAGATCTACTAGAATAAGCGTGGACATTTCCTTTGCATTTCTGATTCAAGCTCCCATGTGTATTTTGGTCCTCTTTTGGAGTCTCATTTCACTTTGACGAGAACTAATCTCTTGTGCTTGAGGTTCTTGACTTTCCTGTCTTCAATCTGTAGCGGCCTTTCTACAAACTTGAGTTGTTCATTTACCTCTATATCCTTTAGAGGCACTACTAGTGATTCATCAGCTAAGCATTTCTTGAGATTAGACACATGAAATACATCATGTATTCCTGCCATTTCTTCTTGCAGTCGTAGCTGATAGGCTACATGTCCTATTTTTCTAATAATCTCAAAAGGTCCAACATACCTGGGACTTAGCTTTCCCCTTTTGATGAATCTTACCACTCCTTTCCAAGGAGAGACTTTCAACAATACTTTATCTCCTACCTGAAATTCCAACGGCTTGCGTCTGTTATCTGCATAGCTCTTTTGTCGATCACGTGCTGCCTTCAGTCGTTCCTTGACTTGAATGATCTTATCGGTTGTTTCCTGCACTATCTCGGGTCCAGATAGTTGCTTTTCCCCAATTTCTGCCCAACAGACTGGGGTTCGGCACTTTCGTCCGTAAAGTGCTTCGAATGGTGCAGCATTGATACTTGTGTGATAACTGTTATTATGTGAAAATTCTATTAATGGTAAGTGATATTCCCAATTACCTCCGAAATCAATTACACAAGCTCTAAGCATGTCTTCCATTGTCTGAATTGTCCTTTCGCTTTGTCCGTCCATTTGCGGATGATAAGCTGTGCTTAGATTTAACTTGGTTCCCATGGCTTTTTGGAAACTTGTCCAAAAATGAGAGGTAAAACGACTATCTCTGTCAGAAACAATTGATAAAGGAATTCCATGTAGTGAAACTATTTCATTTACATATAATTTAGCTAACTGTTCCATACTAAAAGTTTCTTTCATTGGTAGGAAATGAGCTGACTTGGTGAGCCTGTCTACAATCACCCAGATTGTATCATTACCTTTCCTTGTTTTGGGTAATTTAGTAACAAAATCCATTGTTATCAATTCCCATTTTCACACTGGCATTTCTAGTTGCTGCAACAAACCTGAGGGTCCGATTGGTTTTTTTTGTCTTTTTAGTAATCTTCTCTTTTCACGATTTTCACGTTTGACATGCTTCTTTATTTTTTGCGTGCAAGATAATTTTGGCGTTTTGTAGATTTATTAATTATTTGGCGTTTTATTGTTTTTTCTCAGATTTCTTCTATTTGAGTTAATTCTTTTTGTGTCACATAGTTAATATTTTGGCATTATGGCTTTTTCCATGTCATTTTTGGCGTTTTGTATCTTTTTGTTAATAATTCATTACCATAGATTAATATTTTAAAAAATTACAATAACTCGAAAATCAAAATAATCTAATAGTCTTCCGTAGGTGGGATTACATCAGAGATGTACTCATCGCTTTGTTCTTCACTTTCTTCAGATTCTTCATCATCAAATTTCATTTTTGCGTATAACGCCATTAGCTCGTCTCTTCTTTGCTGCAGCCTATTCTTGAATATCACTGCATCCTTGGATTTTGGATCGTTTGAAGGTGTTAAATCACAAAGTTGTTCAATGATAGATAGCAACCCTGTCTTCAACATTTCTTCCATTGGTCTTGAATATTGCACCCCGTTTTTATAAGTTACTTCAAGTGTTCCTTCTTCCTCATGCAATACCCAACTGCTAAGTTTTGGTATTTGTGTATCTTCAGTATCATCATCATCTTCATCATCTTCTGCTGGGAATTTTCTCTCCAGTCTTTTTATTACAGTTCTTGTTCATTCACAATCGTTGTCTCTTGGAACCCCAAGGGCCAGGATATCCTTCTGAACATTTTCATTCATTCCCATCATGGCTTTTATTGTTGTTACCTTTACCCTTCTCCTGTCAGCGAACTTTAAGATGAATCTTTTTTCTTTCCTTTCAAACCTCCATGCAATAACCTTAGCCATTTTTTAAATTTTTTGGCGTTTTGGAGAATATGTGGCGTTTTAGTTTTTTTGGCGTGTTTGAGCTTGAGTTCTGATGGTCTTCTTTTATATTGACTTTTTTTCCCGCGTATGTCAGGTAATTATGACGTTTTGAAAAAGATAAATAAATTTAATATAATAAATGTTAGTAATTATGTTTTCAGTCGTTTCATTTTACTGATTTTTGCAGTTTACCGTGTTTTGTTTTCAGACTCAACTGTTTTAATGGTGTAACACGTCAAATCTTTTGACGGCTGTAATTATGGCGTTTTGTTTTCCAATGATGGTTAGATAACTATTGGACTTCTTTTTGTTTTTATATTCTTTGCACATTGTTTCACTCTTTTTTTTTATATAAAATTAGCTGTTCAAATTAATTTTATTATAGTTTGGTAGTTTTTTGGGGGCTTTTTTATGGCATTATGGCGTTTTACACGTATTTGCTAATTTTGGCGTTTTATTATATTTTTCATTATAGCATTAATATTATTTTGTTGTTTATTAACTGACACTACAAAACAAACAATAGACAAAGAAAATTAAAAAAAAAAGGTAAAAAAAAACAAAAACAAAGTAGAAGCAATTTATGATTTTAAATCTTCAGTGTTATCAGTCTCTTTTTTCTTTTGAAACTACAAGAAATGTGACAAATAAATGGCATTTTGGGTTTGGCGTTGTTTATTTTCTTTGTTCATGTGTTGAAGTGTCTTTGTTGATGTTGGAGACATAGAGCGACCCCCTGTGGGTGGATGCTATCTGCCACTGGTATAGGTCTCTTCTTATTATCCAAACCTTCTTCAGGAACAAAGATGACAGTATGACATATGGGTGTCATCAGTCCCTCTTTTTTTCAATTTTGTCCATCTCATGCAGCAAAATCTTTCTACACTCGCGTAACAAATCATTAAATGAAGCTTCATGCAGAACTTTACTGAGGATCAAAGAAAAGATGTTTGCTGTCGTTGTATTTTTTGGCGTTTTACATTGAGTTGTAAATTTTTTTAGCAACCACTGTGTGTTTTTTTGGTGTGATAAACGAAAGGTGGTGAGGCGTTTCTATCTATAGAATTTTTTTGGCGCGTAGGTTAGGCGGGATGTTATTTTTATAACAAAAAATGTAATTAACATTTATCCGGATGTAAACTTTGGCGTTATATATAATGGCGTTTCATATTTTATGGCGTTTTTGTAGCCAGAGAGCTTAAATAAAAACACAGAAAAAAGTACGCAGTGATAAAATTGGCGTTTTGTATTTATTTGGTGTTTTATTTTCAATGGCGTTTTATGTTAGGAATTGTTTTTTTACCTTTTTACCCTTAATGACGCGCGTCCACGTAATAAAATTGGTGTTATTTACTAAAATGCCACCGCGCCAATCTAGTCCATAGATTGTTTTGATCGGACGATCCATAAGCGTTCTCTCCGTTCTCACACTTTTGAGCGTTTTCTCTAAATCCTGACCCTATATATATATATATAGGGGAAGGATCCACTAAAAAGTGGATTTTGCCTAAGTAGCCTAAGAAGGAATCTTAACCATTCATTTTTCAAATCAATGGTTAAGATGAAAGGGTAGGAGAAAGGATGAGTGCAAGGGTATCTTGGGAAAATCCTATTTATGGACTTTCTCTCTCCACATGAAGGCACATGCATATTTCACCCCCATTTTTTAAACGTTCATAACTTTTTTATACGACAGTATTTTTTCATAAAAATTTCACCATAAAATCAAGCGTCTTTTTATCTTTAATTTGAGTACCATATTGCTATATAAAATATGAAGACTCAAAAAACCCACTAAAATGTGTTGTATTTCTATGTTGTATAACATTTTTTGTGCTGGATTTTTGTACTATATTTTTGTACTAAAAATTTTGTGCTGATTTTTTTTGTCTTAAATTTTTTTTTTCTCAATTTTTTGTGCTGGATTTTTTTGTACTACATTTTTTTGCTAAATTTTTTTGTGCTATATTTTTTGTACTAGATTTTTTGTGCTATATTTTTTTGTACTACATTTTTTGTGCTAGATTTTTTGTACTAGATTTTTTGTGCTATATTTTTTTGTACTAGATTTTTTGTGCTAGATTTTTTTGTACTAGATTTTTTTTTGTATTTTTAAAAAACAAAAAGGGTGCCACATGTCATTTTCACTCCTATTTATAAGGACCAAAATGCCCTTCATTCCTACTTATTAGGAGTGCCACATGTCATCATCACAATCCTTCTTAGGCTACTTAGGCAAAATCCACTTTTTAGTGGATCCTTCCCCTATATATATATATATTTGAAACAGCGTTACACATTTATTTTATGAAAACGAGATGTGGTTCAAACTAAAAATCATTACCGATTCGAGTTTGGCCAATGTAGAACCTGTTATAAAACTAATACAAATAATTCAAATTTTACTACATTCTTGATTGAGGCATTTCATCAAACACCTAATGTGCATTATAAACCTTAAATGAATGAATCATATTGTT
>JARYGA010033856.1:0-15953 GCA_030545235.1 Helianthus tuberosus
TGTTGACAGAAGAAGAATTCAGGATTGCAATTTCTATAAATGAGTTAATAGCCAAAATGGATACAGGGTAATTTAAAGAGGGTTTTTTTTTATTTTCTTAATATAAATTAGTTTATAATAATGTATAATGACAATTCTGCCCTTATGAGAAATGAGGATAAAGACAAACTTCAGTAAAAAATTTGACAAAATTTGACTTTTTTGAAATTTGGACTAAAATGGCAACAAAATGCAAACCTCAAGGACCCAGATTTAAAAAATTTGGATTTTGGACTAAAGTGGCAAAAGTGAGCAAACCTCAAGGACCATTTTGGCTATTAACTCTAATAATAATTGTTATATAGATAATTTATGTTTTTTTTTTAATTATTGTTTTCTTTTGATTCCTATATCAATGACAAATTCAATTTGTATTCTTCTAAATCCACCACCATTTGAAAGGCTGTGGGTTTTAAATTATTTGTGGGTGTGAATGAATTAAAGATTGCAAGTAACGATGACTTTTGAAAATATAAACAAGATGGTTAGGCTGGACAGTACAGGCTCGGTCTGGTCCATCACTGACCCAAACACCATCCCCCCTCCCTCCGGCGCCGTCGTGTTCGTCGCCCTCTCGACGATTGAGACGGGCATAAAGGACAAATTTTTTGAACGTTGGAACTAGCCGTTAGTTTAAAAAAATTATTTTTCAAATCTCACTTTATAAATATACTCCATTACTCTCCCACTTTCAACCCAAAATTCTTTCATTCTCTCATTTTTTTATAAACCATTGTACTTTTATAAAATCATATAGACAGGTCTTCATCTTCTTCTTCAACGTGGTATTCGTCATCTTCGGGTGAGAGCGAAGCATTTTTTCAAACGTCATTATGTACGCAGCTCCGATGATCATGGAGGAGGACGAAGAGGCTGAAACGTTCGTCACAACGGCAAACTAGGAGAGCCGCATTAAACCGAGACCGAGAAGGTATTTTAATTTTTTAGTGTATCTTTATTTAAATTTAATAATGAATTTAATTTATGTTTTCGTTTTTAATATATAACCGGCCATTATAATTTAGTGGCCGATTATTTTGCCGACACACCTGTGTACACGGACGCGATGTTTCGACGTCGGTTCTGAATGAGTCGTCGACTGTTCTTACGTATCGCAGACGACTTGGCCCAGTCTGATCCATTTTTCGCACTGCGATACGACACTAGGGGCCAAAGGGGATTCACTACTTTACTGAAATGTACGTCGGCCATTCGCCAACTGGTATAAGGGTACGCACCCTATTCGTTGGACGAGTATTTAAGGATATACTGTCACACCCCAACCGATGGCGGAATCATCGGGGCATGGCACTGAGCGAAACAGATTGTCCAGAAGTTTCCATAACAATTATCAATACCATTCAAATTAAATAATACGTCCCATACCGTATCTCAAACAGTAAAACAATTATTACAGACAAAAATCTAGGCAAATATTATGTTCCAACAACTCAGATTTCAAAATGGAGCAATTGTTTATCTGCTTCTAGAGACCCTTAGTTTGACCACTACAGACAACTATTTGTTGGGCTCTAAAGCTTTATTCTAGCTTCAAATTCCTACCAAGTGTGCGTCCTAAGCACCTGTCACATACGTTAAAATAAAAGTAAATACATATAATGTAAAGGTGAGCATACAAGTTTGATAATAGCATATAGAGTTCGAATTCGTTTACGCATAACCAGCACGTACACATAGTGAAATGAAGCACGTTAGTTATCGACATAGATCCATCGATACCAAGGACTGCGGGTTGACTGCCCGAGGCAGTTCGCAATACATGATTACCACCGTAATCCATGCAAGTAATGATCCTTAACAACCCCCGTGTGAATGGGTGCTGATGTAACAGCCCCAAAATTTTTTATTTAAAATATATATAAAAACTTATGTTATTAAAATGATGCATCATGGGTAAGTTGACCAATAGAAATATAAGGTAGTTTGACAAAACATAGAAACCATTTAAATAATTAAATTATAAAAATACATGGTATTTGAACCTACTCTGTTTTTAATGAAACTTGGTTCAAAATGTAGATAAAATTATTTTCGTTCTAATGGTATATTTATTATTTTATAAAATATCATATTTTAGAAGTTATAAGCGCCAAATGAGTGAAGTAGTTAAATTAATAATAATAATATATTAATAAAATCTAAACTTACAAATTCATTCTTGAAATTTCATGCCTACGTCTGACAATTGTAAAGAATCAAAATTAGTATTAAGAATTAATTAGGGGGAGTACGTGGCTTACAAAAATCAAAAGATAGAATCTAAAATGCATGGATAAGAAGGAATTCATTGATACGTACGTCGCTTTGCTTGGACTCAAAGTCAACAAATTTTGGTATAAATAGAATACCCCATCAACCATTTCAAATGTCCAACCTTCTTTCCTGCTATCACCTCTCTCTCTCTCAAAATAATTTTTTTTAACCAGAATAATAATAAGGTCTTGCCCCGTTTTATGTATTTTAACCCTCAATCACTAATACCCTGTCCAAGTGACGTAGGGCCCCGTAATGTATATCAAGGCTTTGCCTAAATTCATTGGGGTTCTGTCTTGTGACGTAGGGATAAAGTGGAATTGGGTTACTATACTTAAGTGTGAGTGCACTATATATTTTATTAAATAATCCAGGAGTGGTACCCAAAATATAACAACCCTCCTGAATATTTTTCTGACACCCTAATATATTTTAAAATATCCCAAACTGTTCCAAACTACACCCCATATGCGAAAACGAGCCTCAAATATATTAGATAGTATTAAAAATAAATAAAAACTTAATATTTAAGTTTAGGCGGGCCGCGTAGACCCACCCTAACTCTTTACGCGGGCGGTTTCAAGATGGATACCTGATGTCGTTGATTTATAAGTTAAAGCGGTCCGCGTAAGGTTCCCTTAACATTAACGCGGGCCGAGAGAGTTCCAAAATGTGGCGCAGCCCTGGGCCGCCACCTGGCCCAACACCTGTCAAGCCTACACATCGACTCAGCCAAGCTACACATTGACCCGGAGTCAACGCGGGCCGCGTAAGCCCAGCCCTTACCTTACGCGGGCCGCGAAAGGACCAGATTCAGCAACTATATATAGAACGCATCGGATTTCATTTCAATTCGTTCATTCTTCGATTCTCAATCCCAAATTTATGATAGTAGAGATAATACGCGGGTATTATACCCCCTAATTAGTGAGGTTCTGCTCCGTTGTAAGTATTATAACCCCAGTTTCGTAATAGATACGCTGCCCGATTGATTTAGGATTCCGTAACAACTGTCGTGGTTCTGCCCGACGTAGTTGTTGGAATGCCGTCTCGGGGAGGGTATCATTAATATTTTCAAAGGGTTATGATACTAACCTATGTGCATTTGTGTAAATTATAGATTATTCCCAGGAAACCCTTACACGAAGTCTAAGACAGCAATGTGAGTTTATCCTCTTTTTGTTAATGTTTTTGGAATAATTTACAAAACCTTAATGTTTTACAATGTGATTAAGCGGTGATTGAGTCTTTGTAGTTCTTCAATTACTGCCGGTATGTTGGGGTTTTGTATACAAAATTTACTACACTGTGAGTAGTAAGTCAAGGTTGACAGTACGTTACCATTGGACAATGAGTTAGCCAATGTGTAATATGACCCACAAGTCAGTGGATTGATAGTACCAAATGGAGTAATTGTGTAGACATAAACATTGTAATCGTCCTCAATACTGTTTTAATTGATAAAATGTTTTTTTTATTTAAACTGGGATTCACTCACCAGTATTTCCTGCTGATAAAATGTTTTAAACACGTGTTTCAGGTAACTTAGTGTGAAGCCAATAAAAGCCAGCTGGAGAGCATTGAAGGCTTGGAAAAGTGGCAATAAAGTTACCTAAAATAAAATAGATGTTTTTATTAAATAAAATAGGATTTATTCCTATGAAAATGTGTGTACTGAAAACTTGGGTTTTTCCCATGTATTTGTATTTATAAAATATGGTGGTTTACTCTGATAAAATATTTCCTAATTACGGTCCTGATGAAAATTCCGCTGCCAAATTAATAAACAATGATACCACCGAAACTGGCTTGCGGCCACCCGTTCCCGGGGTAGATAGGGGGCGGGGGTTGTGACAGCTAAGTCCAAACTATAGTACTATCGTTGCTAAGGCAGGTAGACAGCCTTCCATGTGTAAACATAACAAACAAGCATTCATAGGCCACGTATAACATGCATTAACGGTTAGCGTTCAAATAGTATTGAGTAGTGTGTTTGATGTGATTTGAATAGTTGTAGCGTATGTAACACCCAAAAGTGCTTAAAGCAAAAAGGGATCGAGTATACTCACTGCGGTTGATGGATTGAAGGGAGCGCTTAACGAGTAAGATTAGCCTGAGTAGATTTGATAGCATAACGATAAGTGTTGCGTAAAACTTCACAAAGTGTGAAAGGGTCGGATAGTGGTTCGATCGGATGGTAATCCGATCGGACAGCAATCCGTGCGGATAACAATCCGTTCGGGTGGTCATCCGGTCGGATGACGATTCGAGTGGATTGTTTCTTCCTATAAGAAGGATGTGTTTGTGTATGATGGTTTGACTTTTGAAGTTTTCGTTGTAGTATTTTGAAAACATTGAAGTATCTCTATTCATCAAGTCGTTCGATCGGATGGTGGGTCGTGCGGATGACAATCCGTTCGGATGGTCATCCGGTCGGACGGTGGTCCGGTCGGACGGCAACTTGGTGGTGAGATTACTTAGGGAAGACAAGCTCACAACAGAAGTGTCATTCGATCGGATGGCAATCCGATCGGATGGCAACCTTGTCATTGAACATGTTGAAAATTGTTTAAGTCTTTAAAGCCTTAGTATCTCATGATCCGAAGAGTAATCCAGTCAGATGGTCGTCCGATCGGATTGCAATTCGTTCGATACTCAAACTTCAGCTAAGATTGTTTTAAAAGTGGGACCCAAGTGTGATCCGTTCGGATGACAATCCGTTCGGATGACCTATCCGATCGGACAGCAATCCGTTCGGACAGCAATCCGTTCCGGTTGTCCTGTTCGTCCTACACTTGGTCGTTTTGAAGGTTTGTCGTTATGTCGAGACACTTTGACAACGTGTTAGCCAACAGAACCCCTAGTTCGACCCAGATGACCAACCCGACCAGGAATCACCCTAGTCTGGCCGGTTACCGGCTCGAGACGGTTGGTCTTGGCTAACCCGAAATCGGTAGTCTCGTGAGTAGAATCCAGATCTGATCCATTACAATACTACAATCGAGTAGAAGACTAAATCAGGGTCGGATCCTATCGGTTTTGAGTACTTTGAGTGCGAAAGAGTTGAAAGAAAGTTAAAACCATCTTTCAATCCTTTTTCACCATTCTTGTGTCGAGATCTTTACAAGATCTTTGTATGTTTGCGTGGACATCGGTTTGATCTCGGTTGTTCTTGGTGGTTTGAAGTCAAAGCATGAAGTTCTTGAAGAACACATGATGACGTCACCCTAGAACACCCGAAACCTAGTGATTTCACGGTTAAAAGTTAAGATTTAAAAGATAGAAAGGTGTAGGAGTGCGTGTAGATCAAGAAAGTACAAGATTTAGGGCGAGATCTTACCTGGATTGAGAGAAATCGAAGAAAAGGTGAGGAGCACGAGTGGTTCGGACAGAGGGTTTCCAGAAATGGAAAGAATGACAATGACAGGGGTATTTATAGGATTCCAAAAGAGGAAAGGGTTATCCGATCGGATGACATACCGCCCGGATGACGATCCAGTCGGATGACATCCTGGTCGGATGACGATCCGGTCGGATGACATCCTGGTCGGATGACGTCTGTTTTGGTAGCGCAGTGGCTATCCGGTCGGATGGCTATCCGGCCGGATGGCACTTGATTCGATTGTTTGACGCGACGATTTTTGACGTTTCGATTTCGATTGCGAGCGGCTCGTCACGATAGGGTTTCCTAGTCAAATTACTTTTAGTCCCAACTACTAATTACCATAGTTCGGTTTTCGATTTGGGTTCGAGTTCGATTACGTTTCGGGTTTCGATTGATTTCCGCAACATATATATATATATATATGTATATATATATAACACGCACAAATAACACATAAGGCACACACACACGTATAATTAACCAGATTAAGTCGAGTTGCGGTTTGTATCACGATTCGATGTCGAGTAGCATAACTTGATTATCGATTAGTTAACTTTATCGCATTGTTACTTCCTATAATTCACAGTCGTAAGTCGATTAGATATCGATTAACACACATCGATTTTAGCAATTAACAGCACTTACTCCACATAATACAATTAAAATAAGGAAATCACTATAAGTCTAATTCGTACAATCGGTCGTTGACCTTGACTTTGACTTCGAAAACACGGGGTGTTACAGCCTCCCCTTGTTTAGGGAATTTCATCCCGAAATTAAGCTGAAGGCTGTACAACTCCGTGAATCACGTTTGAGAACTTTTTGTTCAGACCGGTTTTGACTCCGAAACGATTGCGAACCGAACGTGTGACGTACAGAATCTGTACACGAACGTGACCAAACACACGAGACGTAATATAATCGGTGATTCTATTGATTGATATGAAATTGTACAAAGCACTTGAATCACAATGCCACTTTCTCTCTCTAGTTTCTCTATCTAAACAACTGCGGGTACTTCGCCTTCATGTCGCTTTCGAGTTCCCAAGTGAACTCTGAGCCTCGTTTGCCTTCCCATCGGACTTGCACAATAGCAATGCGAGGACGTCTGAGCTGCTTGGTTTGGCGATCCATGATTTCGACAGGCTTCTCCACGAAGTGTAATGTTTCGTTTACTTGTAAGTCATTGAGAGAGACATGTAAGTCGTGGTCGGCTAGGCACTTTCGGAGGTTTGACACATGGAAAGTCGGATGGACGTTACTAAGTTCCTCCGGTAGTTCGAGTCTGTAGGCGACTTTTCCGATCCTTTCCAGAATCTTAAAAGGTCCAACATATCGAGGCGCGAGTTTTCCCTTTTTGCCGAATCGGACCACACCCTTCCAAGGTGATACCTTTAGGAGTACGTGGTCACCAACGTCAAATTCACGGGGCTTGCGTTTCTTATCGGCGTAACTTTTCTGTCGATCTCGAGCTTTCACCAGGTTGTCTCGGATTTGGAAAATTTTGTCTGTCGTTTCTCGCAGTAGCTCGGGACCGGTTAGTTGCGAGTGGCCGATCTCGTGCCATACAATAGGCGATCGACATCTTCTTCCGTATAATGCTTCGAATGGTGCCATTTGGATGCTAGAATGATAGCTGTTGTTATACGAGAATTCGACTAACGGCATGTATTTATCCCAATTACCACCGAAGTCTACGACACACGAACGGAGCATGTCTTCAAGAGTACGAATCGTTCTTTCAGTCTGACCGTCGGTTTGCGGGTGGAATGCGGTACTTAAATTAAGCGATGTACCGAGTGCCGTTTGAAACGTTTCCCACATTCGCGAGGTAAACCGAGCATCACGGTCAGAGATGATGTCACGAGGCGTCCCATGATTACAAATGATCTCGTCGGTGTAGATTCGGGCTAATCGTTCTACCTTGTAGTCTTCTCGTATCGGCAGAAAGTGAGCGGATTTAGTCAAACGGTCGACCACAACCCAAATGCTGTCGTGACCTGATGACGTGTGCGGAAGCTTTGTTATGAAATCCATAGCTATACTTTCCCACTTCCAAATAGGAATTGGTGGCTGTTCGAGTAAGCCAGAGGGTCTTTGGTGTTCAGCCTTGACTTTTGCACAAGTTAGGCATTTTCCAACGTAGAGGGCAATATCCCTTTTCATGCCGGGCCACCAGTACCTGTAGCGAAGATCCTGGTACATTTTGTTGGCGCCGGGATGAATAGAATACCGGGATTTGTGGGCTTCGTCCATCAAGATTTGTCGCAAATCGGTTCGCTTGGGAATCCAAATTCGGTCCAGAAAGTGGAATATCCCATTGGATTTGCTCACAAGTTGGGCTCCATCATGGTGGATTCGTTCCCTCTTCAGCGTGCGTTCGTTAAAACACGCATGTTGGGCTTCACGAATAAGGGCTTCGAGGTCGTGTTGGGCTTGAATATTACGAGTGCTAAGCAGATAACTCCGTCTGCTGAGTGCGTCGGCAACAACATTCGCCTTGCCTGGGTGATAACGGATCTCACAGTCGTAATCGTTGAGAAGTTCTACCCATCGGCGTTGACGCATATGAAGTTCCTTCTGATTAAAGATATGTTGTAGGCTCCTATGATCGGTGAAGATCGTACACTCAGTACCATACAGGTAGTGTCGCCAAATCTTTATTGCAAAAACAACCGCGCCTAGCTCGAGATCATGGGTTGTATAGTTCTTCTCGTGGATTTTGAGCTGACGAGATGCGTAAGCTATAACCTTGTTCCGTTGCATGAGAACACAACCGAGACCAAGGTTGGAAGCATCACAGTAGACAATGAAATCGTCGTTTCCGTCGGGCAATGTGAGAACATGAGCATTACAAAGCTTATGCTTGAGGGTTTGAAAGGCAGTTTCTTGTTTGGTTCCCCAGACAAAAGGCTGATCTTTATGCGTAAGAGAGGTAAGCGGCACAGCAATCCTCGAGAATCCTTCGATAAATCGTCGATAATAGCCCGCTAGTCCGAGAAAAGAACGGACTTCGGACGGGTTCTTTGGCGTAACCCAGCTCTTGACAGCTTCAATCTTCGCAGGATCGACGTGAATACCTTGACTATTAACAATGTGACCCAGAAACTGAACTTCCTCCAACCAGAATTCGCACTTGGAGAACTTGGCATAGAGTTGGTTCCCCTGGAGTAACTCGAGGACCAAACGTAGATGTTGCGCGTGTTCGGCTTTCGATTTGGAATAGATCAAGACGTCGTTGATGAATACGATGACAAAACGGTCGAGATATGGTTTACACACGCGATTCATCAGATCCATGAAAACTGCTGGTGTGTTGGTTAAGCCAAAAGGCATAACAACGAATTCCTAGTGGCCGTATCGGGCACGAAACACGGTTTTGGGTATATCCTCCTCTTGTATGCGTAGCTGGTGATATCCTGAACGTAGATCGATCTTCGAGAAACACGTAGCACCTTGTAGCTGATCAAACAAGTCGTCGATGCGAGGTAGGGGGTAGCGGTTCTTGATAGTTAACTTATTCAATTCCCGATAGTCGATGCACATCCGGAACAACCCATCCTTCTTTTTGACGAAAAGGACTGGAGCGCCCCATGGAGAGGTGCTCGGGCGAATGAAGCCTTTATCAAGTAATTCCTGGAGTTGGTTTGAGAGTTCACGCATTTCGGATGGCGCGAGTCGATAAGGGGCTTTGGCAACAGGATTTGCTCCAAGAATGAGGTCAATGCGAAAGTCGATATCACGACTTGGAGGTAAACCTGGAAGATCATCAGGAAACACATGGGGAAATTCACGAACCACAGGAACGTCTTTCACTTCCTTCTTCTCTTTCTTTTCCTTCTCCGCTACTACAATGTTCGCCAAGAAAGCTTTGTATTCCTTGCGGAGATACTTGCTAGCTTGGACACATGACATGAGCTTGAGCCCTTTCGAGGCAGTTTCACCGTATACACACAATAAGTCACCGTTTGCGAGCGAGAATCGAATCATCTTATCATAACACACAACTTCAGCATGGTTTTCGCGTAGAAAGTCCATGCCTACTATGACGTCGAAACTTCCGAGTTGCATCGGAATGAGGTCGATTGGGAAGATGTGATTGTTGAGCTCAAGAGTACAATTACGGATAACGGAATTAACAGCGACAGTTCTTCCGGTGGCGACTTCTACATCGAACGTCGAAGAGAGATTGGAGCGTTTACGATTAAGGAGCTTCTCGAATTCGAACGACACAAAGCAATTGTCGGCTCCAGTATCAAATAAACCTGATGCATAAATACCATTCACAAGGAACGTACCATTAACCACGTTGTTGTCGGCTTGGGCTTGACGCACGTTGATGTTGAAAGTTCTGGCGCGTGCGGCCTGTTGTTGCTGTTGTTGCTGGTGTTGCTGCTGCTGTTGAGGCTGTTGCTGCTGGGGCTCTTATTTCACAACCCTGTTTGGGCACATGTTGGCGAAATGATTAGGGTTGCCACATGCGAAGCAGGCTCTGGCTTTGACTGCGGGTGCCGGAGGAGCTTGCTGACCCTGTGGGGCGGTGAGTAGAGCTTGATGAGCAGGAGCTTGTCGAATACGGCAGTTGGCAGTAAAATGACCGTACACATTGCAATGAGCACAAAAACGGCAAGGAATTGCAGTCGGGTGATGGTAGGTACAAGTAGGGCAGAGCGGATGTGGCCCAGTGTATGCACGCTTAGCAAGAGGTGCATTGGTCACAGGCGCTGCCACTTGGCGCTGTTGAGCTGGTACGGATTGAACTGGTGCAGCAGTGATCGCACAGTTCTTGTTACTGGAGCTGTTCTTTCTCTTGTTCTTCCTCTTGTTGCTCGATGAGGTGGGTTCAGCAGTTGGTGCGGTAGCGGTAGCTTGATGCAGATGCTTCGAAGTCTTGTCCCAGACACCAGCCTTAACCCGCTTGTCATTGATTTCAGCGGCCAGTAGATAAGTTTCCTCGATCGTCGTAGTCTTAGCCGCTTGCACGAAATCAGCAACGCAGTCGGGCAGGGCCCGGATGTACTTCTTGATTGCCATGTATGGAGTCTTGACTTGGTCGGGACAGATAATACTGAGCTGCTTGAAGCGAGCAGTGAGACCAGCATTGCCACCATCCTTTTGCTGTATGTGCCAAAATTCATCTTCTAGCTTTTGACGTTCGTGAGGAGGGCAGAATTCCTCTAGCATAACTTCCTTGAGCTCGTCCCACGACAGACCGTAGGCTGCATCGTTCCCTCACTTGTTCCTCTCGGCCGTCCACCAGTCTAGTGCACGGGACTGGAAAACACCGGTCGCATTCAGAGTACGGAGGTCATCAGGGCAACCACTCTGTCGCAGAGTAACCTCAATGGAATCAAACCAGTGGAATAACGCAGTAGGACCTCCTTCGCCAGTGAATTCTTTTGGCCCACACGACTTGAATTGCTTGAAACTGAAGGTCTTCGCGGTAGCTTTAGGAGCTTCGGTTCTCGATTCCTCAGACGATTTGCTGGCATTCTCATAAACATCACTCACGGCCTTTGCTACGCTTTTAGCGATGATGGAAGCAAGGCGTTTGTCTCTCTTTTCTTGCCGAGAAAGTAAGGGATGACGGGATCCAGACGACATTGTCTGCAACAGACATCGTCACAGGACTCAACACAAATTATTCGAATCTCACCTCACACGTCTACTACCACTAAAGCTCAGTAACACGTACCACGTAAACACATAGACATATAACCACGTAGAACACAAAATCATATAAACACATAAGCATGTAGAGCACAGAATCACATTATCACATAAGCACGGAATCACAGAAACATTTTCAACACAAGAGGCAGTCAGAATACATAAACCTATTATTCGAAGTTCGCGAGCGTTCGAATATAGCGTGCGTGTTTTAGTATATCAAATAGCGTAGTATAAGCGTACATCGTAGCATAAGGTTGTCCAAAATTCAGCGATTTGTTGGCGATTTGAGATAGAAAAGCAGTGCGAGTCGTTCGTGTTGATCAAAGTGAAAGCGAAATTGAGTAAATCCCAAAAATTTAAACACATAAACAAGTAAACTCATATAAACTCATAAAAATCGACGAATTATCAGAGTCGGCAGTTGCGGGCTCAGAATTAGAACAAGCAAAAATCGAGAGATAAACTGTCTGTGGCTAGTAGACTTCGACTAACCAAAGCGATTCAACTATTAGCAAGGACTTGTCGTCTACGTTTGACTTTTAGGACTGTGTCCGTGCCTCGATTTTGGACGTTTGGCACACATTCCGTTAGTCATGTCGTGACTTCAGGTCGTTGGAGTCCGTTGAGACTTTGGTGAGAGTTTTGTAAAATGTGCGGAACAAGTCGTCAAGGTTAGGGTTTCACCCCTGGCTCAACAACTTCGTCCCTGTTTTTGATAAAATAGAGGAGATTATTCATCAAAATATGGATTTCACTCCTGATTTGGTATAATTTCCCCGTTGAACAAGCGTTCGTTATTGGAAAAGAAGGAAGAAACCATTGATAAATTGATAAAACAGCATCAATTCAAGCAATTTAGTCAAGAGTTTGTGGTTTTCACACCTAATCTCGACTTTATTGCCTATTTATAGTTGTAAATTCGAGTGTAGTGATAGAGTAGCATAGACGAGAATAGCGAGGAATAAGCTCGTACATAATCCCTACTGGTTATGCACAAATCGGTCAATTGGTTCCTAACTATAGACTAGGTTTCTAAGACATCGACCCGGACTAGGTCGAGTCTTGGCTAATTCCCTATAGTTATGGCTCTGATACCAATCTGTCACACCCCAACCGATGGCGGAATCATCGGGGAATGGCACTGAGCGAAACAGATTGTCCAGAAGTTTCCATAACAATTATCAATACCATTCAAATTAAATAATACGTCCCATACCGTATCTCAAACAGTAAAACAATTATTACAGAAAAAAATCTAGGCAAATATTCTATTCCGACAACTCAGATTTCAAAATGGAGCAATTGTTTATCTGCTTCTAGAGACCCTTAGTTTGACCACTACAGACAACTATTTGTTGGGCTCTAAAGCTTTATTCTAGCTTCAAATTCCTACCAAGTGTGCGTCCTAAGCACCTGTCACATACGTTAAAATAAAAGTCAATACATATAATGTAAAGGTGAGCATACAAGTTTGATAATAGCATATAGAGTTCGAATTCGTTTACGCATAACCAACACGTACACATAGTAAAATGAAGCACGTTAGTTATCGACATAGATCCATCGATACCAATGACTGCGGGTTGATTGCCCGAGGCAGTTCGCAATACATGATTACCACCGTAATCCATGCAAGTAATGATCCTTAACAACCCCCGTGTGAACGGGTGCTTAGTCCAAACTATAGTACTATCGTTGCTAAGGCAGGTAGACAGCATTCCATGTGTAAACATAACAAACAAGCATTCATAAGCCACGTATAACATGCATTAACGGTTAGCGTTCAAATAGTATTGAGTAGTGTGTTTGATGTGATTTGAATAGTTGTAACGTATGTAACACCCAAAAGTGCTTAAAGCAAAAATGGATCGAGTATAATCACAGCGGTTGATGGATTGAAGGGAGCGCTTAACGAGTAAGATTAGCCTGAGTAGATTTGATAGCATAACGATAAGTGTTGCGTAAAACTTCACAAAGTGTGAAAGGGTCGGATAGTGGTTCGATCGGATGGTAATCCGATCGGACAGCAATTCGTGCGGATAAAGGTGACATACCGCCCGGTGGTATGTCAATGACAGGGGTATTTATAGGATTCCAAAAGAGGTGACATACCGCCCGGTGGTATGTCGAAGAAAAGGTGAGGAGCACGAGTGGTTCGGACAGAGGGTTTCCAGAAATGGAAAGAATGACAATGACAGGGGTATTTATAGGATTCCAAAAGAGGAAAGGGTTATCCGATCAGATGACATACCACCCGGATGACGATCCGGTCGGATGACATCCTGGTCGGATGACGATCCGGTCGGATGACGTCTGTTTTGGTAGCGCAGTGGCTATCCGGTCGGATGGCTATCCGGCCGGATGGCACTTGATTCGATTGTTTGACGCGACGATTTTTGACGTTTCGATTTCGATTGCGAGCGGCTCGTCACGATAGGGTTTCCTAGTCAAATTAATTTTAGTCCCAACTACTAATTACCATAGTTCGGTTTTCGATTTGGGTTCGAGTTCGATTACGTTTCGGGTTTCGATTGAGTTCGATTGATTTCCGCAACATATATATATATATATAACACGCACAAATAACACATAAGGCACACCCATACACGTATAATTAACCAGATTAAGTCGAGTTGCGGTTTGTATCACGATTCGATGTCGAGTAGCATAGCTTGATTATCGATTAGTTAACTTTATCGCATTGTTACTTCCTATAATTCACAGTCGTAAGTCGATTAGATATCGATTAACACACATCGATTTTAGCAATTAACAGCACTTACTCCACATAATACAATTAAAATAAGGAAATCACTATAATTCTAATTCGTACAATCGGTCGTTGACGTTGACCTTGACTTTGACTTTGACTTCCGAAAACACGGGGTGTTACATATCCGAAAGAACCGCACGTGAATGTTTGCACAGGTTTTGCGAATGGATCGTGAAATTATATAGCAACAAATATCTGCAGAAACCAAACGCAAACGACGTACAAAAATATATCAAGCACACGAACAAAGACATGGTTTTCCAGGAATGCTCGGAAGCATTGATTGCATGCACTGGTCGTGGCAGAAGTGTCCTACTGCCTGGCAAGGTCAATATACTTGGGGCGATCATGGTCATCCAACTATAGTTCTAGAGGCTGTTACGTCACAGGATCTCTGGATTTGCCATGTTTTTTTGGTCTGCCTGGTTCACTTAATGACCTTAACATCATCTACCAGTCACAGATATTTGACGATGTAGTGGCAGGAACAGGTCTAGACACCAGTTTTACGGTTTCAGGGGTGGAATACACGCGGGGTTACTACCTTGTGGATGGAATATACCCAACGTACTCTACAATCGTTAAAACAATTCCGCACCCGACAGACGATAAAAGAAAGAAATTTGCGAAGTTTCAAGAGGGGGCGAGAAAAGATATTAAACGGTGTTTTGGGGTTCTACAAAAAATGGCATATCATTGAATATCCAGCACGTTCTGCTACACCACAGAGGTTGCGATACATTATGTACTCTTGTATCTTGCTGCATAACATGATCATTGAAGACGAAGGTAAAGCGACTTGTGACTACGACGAAAACGCGTCTAACGGGAATTCTGTTCCAGTTAGTTTGGAACAGCAATATTTAAACGGATTCTCTCTACGTAACGAGTGCACACATTAAAACCTACAAGCAGACTTGGTGAAGTACATTTGGAACAACGCACAAAACGAACCTAACGACTACATGCTGGATGAAGACTAATAGTTTTAAATATTTTTTTTAAGAATATGTTGGTTTTTTAATGTAATGCTGGAACAATATATATTTTAGAGTTTATATTAATTTTAGTTTTATGTAATATTTGGTTTATAATATTATGTAATGTTTGGTTTTTAATACTTATGATTTTATTTTTACATCTTATTTAATAAATGTTAAAAAAGTATATAAAATTAAAAAAAATATTAAGTTGGTGGGGTAGGCTCATCCTCCATTTCCATTGTTTCATCCTTGAGGGGCATCTTCCAAAGACTATGACGTGACGCCTATATGAAGGGCCATCCTCCAAGGATGAGCCTCTTCCATACCGCATAGCCTTACAAACAGGCCTAAAGATATTCTAGTTGTTTACTTGGTTCAGGGTCCTTTTAATAACAATAACTAGTAGGTAACCCGCGCGATGCGGCGGGAATGAAAATTTTCCACGCGACATTCGTTTTCCGTTAGAATATCAGTCCTCTCTTGATATACCAGTCATAACTCCGAGCACTCCGTCCCCCATTTTAACAACCACATCCTTGATTGAATTTGACCACCACTGTCGACTCGTGGCACCTGAATCCTTCACCGTAGCGGAGCTGGTGTAATAACAACACGTTGTTCTTTGATTGTTCTTGAAGTCTTCTCAAGCTGCATATTAAAACATTAGAAACAAAATAGGCATCACAAATTCTACCTATTTGACATGGAGTTGGTTCAAGTGTTGACATAGTCATATTTGGCGCAACCAGTTAAAAGCAAGTGGGATAATACCGGCTTAAAACAAACATTACTTTGATGCGTCTAGAGTTGCATGGTCGTACATATG
>JARYGA010033857.1:0-46650 GCA_030545235.1 Helianthus tuberosus
AACAACTATATAAAGTTGTCTCTTGCACATTTTTGTCTTCACCCGGAAAATGAGAGCATCACCTCTATCTTTACCCATACATAATTTTAGTGCCTAAACCATTCAAATCTACATTTGTTTGAAATGTGTACACAATCTTGGCTACAAAGAGGTGCAGACCGGTTTTCTTACAAGGCTTCTCCAAGCTATAATGAATCTCAAACCACGTCCATACTTCACCTTAAAAAGAAGTTTCAGTGAAAAAACCACTGTGCATGGCAGGCCTCTACTCCGACACGCCGTGCGCCATCCGTCCGATAAGCTCAAACGCGCGGCGGCGCATGGTGTGCACAAGCTCCGACACGCCGTGCGCCATCCGTCCGATAAGCTCAAACGCGCGGCGGCGCATGGTGTGCACAAGCCCCGACACGCCGTGCGCCATCTGTCCGATAAGCTCAAACGCGCGGAGGCGCATGGTGTGCACAAGCTCCGACACGCCGTGCGCATCGAGCAAGCCCCGTCGGATAAGCACAAATGCGCGGCGGCGCGTGGCGTCCACAAGCTCCGACATCCCGCGCACGTCGGAAATCCAACACGTTTGCCGCTGTAGGTGCTCCGCCTCTCACACGAGCATTCTCACCTACAAACAAACTTTATTGTTCTTAACACCTTACCGGACGTTATGACGCGGGGGTAACTTGGGTGCATCAATCGTCTTGTACAAGTTATCATCTTTTTGCCTTCCCTTTAAAATAGATAAAAACAGGACGGGAGGTCACCTTTGCTACTGAATTTATGCTTGATTTATTGGATAGAGACCCTTGTTCAACCGGAATGTGTAATAATAACTCTTCTATTCAAATTTAGTGAGCTTCTTGTTCACTTTACAACAACGGCTAAAAGATAACACAGTATCTTTCAACTTTTAAAAATGAATTTAAAATTCATGATATACACCCAACCCAAGGATAAAGTGTTCTTTAATATTTGTGGAAAACGAAGAATGCACGTGTCTGATCTTACAAGTTGACACCACATTTTACAACATTTTACAATAAGGACCTTTGCAATACCCTAAACTAACACTTTATGGCTTGAACGCTTTCTAGTGAATTATGGCTTGCATGACTAAATTTGTTTATTGAATAAAATATACAGTTACTTTTATCAAGCCATATGCTTATAAGTGGGTCTTTTAAAAAATAAATCATGCAATTAAAACACTGACAAGCCACGATGTCATGGTTTGCAAAAACGATTTGGCAATTATGGCTCAAACACATTATTACGTGCTACAAGAGTCGGTGTACGACTTTTAAATATGCATTTGGGCTAGGGGTGAGCATGGTGCGGTTCGGTTCGGTTATTACCTATAACCGAAACCATAACCGCACATTGCGGTTATCAAAAAATCATAACCGTTCGGTTTCGGTTAATGCGGTTTCGGTTAATCGGTTATTGCGGTTAATGCGGTTTCGGTTCGGTTATAGGTCGGTTATTTTCATTGTTTCTAATGTTGGACTTTAAATGTGTGGGTCAAGCAAAATTAATGCGCAAACAATAAATATACGGTTAATCAATTATATTTCACTACCATATGCATACTAATTCCAAAACAAAAGTAACACGTGTAGTCACGTGTTATGTGGAAACATACATACGAACACAAAGTGGTTTTTAAATTCGACACTTTTTAATCAAAACATAAAAAGTTGTAGTGCAATCTTCATCAAAGTTGGGTCATGGTTAAAAGTTAAAACATTCAAATACTTCACCAAAGATACATATTGATTAGGCCATGGTTAAGCATTTAAATACAAACTTAAAGACTTATGGTGCTATGGATTTGGCTATGTTTATTCGGTTCGGTTCGGTTATTTGCGGTTATGAAAATAAGAATAACCATAACCGAACCGCAAAAATCGGTTATTAAAAATATAAATAACCAACCCTTCGGTTATTTCGGTTATCGGTTATTTCGGTTCGGTTATTTCGGTTATTTCGGTTACGGTTCGGTTAATTCGGTTATATGCTCACCCCTAATTTGGGCACTTATCATTTTACCTAATATATGGACAATGTTCATATGTAATCGGCTGTGAGCACTTGAATTATTTAGTAAGGCATTGCTACACACTTTCCCCGATAACACAAATCGCCTAACGTCTAGCAAATGAAATTATTCAACGACATGGCTAGTAGTTCATCGTTTTAACGAATATTAACCTTACGATATTTCCGGCGCACACTAGTATCATTGCTTATTATCATTCAACAACGCTACTGACATTTTTTAGCAGCTGCAATAAGCAAACGGGCTAGCATAGTCCAACACCATTCCGAAGTTCGAAGTTGCTTTCACATATTACGGAGTTTGGATGCATAGAACGAACTCCTCCTAAGAACAAGGTTTTGGTACAACGCTTTCATATATCAAATCCTTTGTTATAATTTACCTTGTCGACTTGTTTGCAGGACAAACAATATACGAGCACGTAAGTCGCCACACGCGCCTGCTCCTTCTACATACGAGCGAGCACACATGCGTTTTGCACGCATGCTCCTCTATTTATGAGCACGTAAGTCGCCATACGCGCCTGCTCCTTCTACATACGAGCGAGCACACATGCGTTTTGCACGCATGCTCCTCTATTTATGAGCACATAAGTCGCCATACGCGCCTGCTCCTTCTACATACGAGCGAGCACACATGCGTTTTGCACGCATGCTCCTCTATTTATGAGCACGTAAGTCGCCATACGCGCCTACTCCTTCTACATACGAGCGAGCACACATGCGTTTTGCACGCATGCTCCTCTATTTATGAGCACGTAAGTCGCCATACGCGCCTGCTCCTTCTACATACGAGCGAGCACACATGCGTTTTGCACGCATGCTCCTCTATTTATGAGCACGTAAGTCGCCATACGTGCCTGCTCCTTCTACATACGATCGAGCACACATGCGTTTTGCACGCATGCTCCTCTATTTATGAGCACGTAAGCCGCTATACGCGCATGCTCCTTTTCATACGAGCATCTCAGTCTCCGTGCGAGACTGCTGCTCTACACATGAGCACGTAAGTCGCCATCCACGCATGCTCCTCTACATACGAGCACGTAAGTCGCCATCCGCGCATGCTCCTTTACATACGAGCACGTAAGTCGCCATCCGCGCATGCTCCTTTACATACGAGCACGCTAGTCTCCGTGCGAGACTTCTGCTCTACACACAAGCACGTAAGTCGCCATCCGCGCATGCTCCTTTACATACGAGCACGCTAGTCTCCGTGCGAGACTTCTGCTCTACATACGAGCACGTAAGTCGCCATCAGTGCATGCTCCTTTACATACGAGCACGCTAGTCTCCATGCGAGACTTCTGCTCTACATACGAGCACGTAAGTCGCCATCCGCGCATGCTCCTTTACATACGAGCACGCTAGTCTCCGTGAGAAACTTCTGCTCTACATATGAGCACGTAAGTCGCCATCCACGCATACTCCTCTATTTATGAGCACGTAAGCCGCCACACGCGCGCGCTCCTTTTACATACGAACATCTCAGTCGCCATGCGAGCCTGCTGCTCTACATACCGAACATCTCAGTCTCCATGCGAGCCTGCTGCTCCTACATACGAGCGAGCACACATGCGTTTTGCACGCATGCTCCTCTATTTATGAGCACGTAATTCGCGCACGCGCCCATGCTCCTATACTTATGAGCATTCAAATCACTCACGCGCATGCTTAGTTACATACAAACACGTTTACAAAATGCAAACTGCACTACAAATGCATGCACCACTTTGGGTATACGCAAAAACACATTGGCTAAAACAAATTTCATTTACACCTACAGTCTTCAAGGCTAGGGTTCCCACCTTATTACCCTGACGCAACTTTATGCCAATTCTCATTCGCGATAACCTATACAAAGTGGATTAACACATGCAAATATTGTAGATTAACACATGCAAATATTGTAGACAGCAGTTTCCAAAGATTCAAGCACTACTTAAACGTATTCCTCAAGGCTAAAGACACGCACACCATGCGCTATGCGTCCAGTTGGCCCAACTTTACAAGTTGCCAATACGCCATGCGCCATGCGTCCGGTTGGCTCAACTTTACAAGTTGCCAATGTGTCATGTGCGGCGCACCCAGTAGGCTCAACTTTGCAAAATCACCAATACACCACGCTACCATTACGATCAGCTATACAAAATCAAACATGTGTCCCAACAACCACTACCCTTATAAGTCCAGAATCCCTCCTAGATGGTCAACTCAACTAGAAGGCACACTGGACTGGGGGGACTTGAAGAGGTATGGTCCCAATTCCCTGCTCACATGGCAAGGACCACACCACTTTTTCATCCTACATGGCACCTACATCAGCAAGAGAATCCAGAAGCTTCTAGAAGCTTCTGGAAGATGTCAAGGTGACACCAAAGATGTTCCTCCCTCTCTCACCCTCCGGCTATAAAGAGAACCCTTCACCATCCAGGTTGATTCATCCTATTCCCCACACTCAACAGCCAAAAAACACTCACCCAATTCCAAAGACCATGCTCGGGACATATACGCATACGTGCAACCTTGGCAGCTCATGAGAATGAGCCAGTACAAAAGGCAGCAACCAGCCTTTGCCTAGCCATTATCTTTACTCACAACGAAAGACAGACGCAATAAACATGGCCAGCAAAGCTCTCACGCCTCGGCAACAGGTAAACATAGAATTAATAATCCTCACTTCCCAACACTCCTGATAAGTCTAGTGCTCCTCCCAGCGCTCACACTCGTGAGCAACACTAGACTGGGGGACTTGTAGAGGTATGGTATTGGACCCGACCCGAGCGGTCAGACTTTCCCGTTACTTATTGCTTTTATATTAATTATTTATTATTGTGCTGACTAACCCACCCGCGAGGCCCAACGCGTTGTAGTATATACTACATTGGGCTAGGGACTTGTAGAGATAACCCCTAACTGGGCCTGGCCCATTGAGGTTAGGGGAGGCCTATGTCCCCTATATAAGGAGGTGTTCACCTCATTATTAGGGTTAGACAAGATGGAGCCGCCACACTTTTGTCACTGGAAACAGGGGATTCTTTCCCCTACCGGTCATCTCTACAAGCTCCACTTTCTTGTCTTCTCCATTGCAGATCTAGGTTCAAGAGGAAGAACAAGACGTGATTCTTCACCCTCATGGAGAAAGCGGTCCAATCATCCCAGTGGTGATTCCGTGTTTCAACAATATTATATTAGATAATTTATTTGAGGTAATCAAGACTAAAAGAAAAAAAGGCGGCTATTGTTTATTGGCAGAAGGGTTCGATATATATTTGGAGGCCCAATCAACAAGAGTGGACTCCAGTTTTGAGGGGCTGCACATCAGCGGCCCATCTACTTTTTGGGATGATGTTCTTGTGACGCAAAAAAGGTGGAATATTATTTATGGACATCAGCCAATCATACTTTGGAGGCACGCATAATATATCATCACGGCATAGAGATAGGCGTGAAACAACTTGGGACGCACGGAGTCAACATCAGCCGCACATCTATAAAAGAATTCCATTGGACATCAGATCAGAGGAGTGAACAGCCGTAACATCAGCGAATTTTGGGGATTTCTTGGAGCAATTTAGTGGCTGTTTGAAGATCTTTGAAGTGTTCGGTCGCTTGGAATCGTCGGGTAACATTTGAGAGCGTTCGGGAGTGAAGTCTACGGGTTTTATCTCTTAGATTCTTCGTTTTTCGCTTGTTTCTTATTGTTGCATGATGAATTCAGACTTTATATTGATTGATACTATGTTTGTGATCATGATTAGCGGCTAAAACTTCATAAACTACCTAGGCTAATGACAATAGTTAAATAAAGTTTGGTTCTTTATTCGATTTTTGGCGTAGTTGGGGATTTTTCTTGTATTGTAAAAGCTTCGGGAATTTAACTTGGTGCATATGCGTGCTTGACGATTATTTTATCACTGTTTATTGCTTTGTATAATCCTTGGTGATGGTCTTTATCACATAATAGGGTTGTGCTAGGGTTCTTGATTTAGGTAACGGTCTTTATCACGTAATAGATCATTAATCCTTTAGGGTGAAAATCGAGAAAGTAACCTTAGAAGTAATATTCGGTAATTTAATAAAATCAAGTGTTCTGCTAAACTTGTCGCTGTGAGGCTCGAGGTTATTAATAGGTCTCGGTTTGGTTATAAGTCCTTAACATTCCATTGTCTATTAAACCAAGATTAAAACCCGTAGTTTCTTTAGACGTTCGCGCTGTGAGGTAGAGCGTCTTATATAGTCACTTTCAAGAAACTAGAGGAATGTGAGGAAATCTAGAAAACCGGTGAGCGTAACAGCCTAGGTTGTGCCACAAGAATCGCCTTGAGAGTGTTTGAGGGGCTTAGTGGTGTCTTAATAGGTTTAGTATCTAAAGATCCCGGTTCCACACCACAAAATCATCGAATAGAAATCCATTCTGAGTTTAGTTTGCGTCTAGCCTAGGTAGTCTTCATCATCTCTGGTCAAAGTTTTTGTTCGAGTTCGTGTTAGTTATTTAGCTAATCTAGTTATTCGTTATTTGCATTCTTAGGATTTTAGAAACCCCCCAATCAATAAACAAATAGTTTGAGTCGTGTCAGTCTTAGTCTTTATAGAGTCTTAGCGTAATCCTTAGAGTCTCGTGGGTTCGATACTCGGACTTGCTTTAGCTTTACTACATTGATCGGTACACTTGCCGGTTGTGTGGTTTAGGGTTTAGATCGAGTCTTAGTTTATAAATTTAAAGCTTAGAGTGTCTAAATTAGGGTTAATTTTAGTTGTTTTGTTAAACCACTTTTAGCACATCATGTGACTTTCTCAATACCATTGCATTCAATCATAACATCAACTATATGATAAAACCATAGATTCGTCATCCATTAAATAAGTATAAAACATAACAATATTGCTTTGAAATGTAGACTTCAAATTCAAGTTTTACAAACCGTACAAATTGTTTTGAGTTCAGTAAGGACTCATCAAAAGATATTGAAAAACACCAAGGTTTGGTAGACGTGTCTCGTCCAGGAGTAAGACACGCTGACCAAACTCAAAGACCATGGATGACATCTTTATTCCTAACGCAGCATAAAGACTTCCAACGCCCGCCAGATCCACTTACTAATTCCCTGAAATACATGTAGTTTAAAAACATCAACAAAAGTTGAGCGAGTTCATGTGTTTGTTTGTGTGTATGAGTAAACCTTTGAAATCATTGTAAGTATGTATGTAAGTTTATAAATCCCGGTATGAAAGCAACAAGGAAAAACAGATCACCAATGGTTTACAAGGCCATTGGTATGTGTGAAATGATGCAGGAAAACTCAAACCTAGCAGATTTCGTCAGTAAGACATAGTCACCACATGGCTCATTTGGCGTGCGCATGGGTGGGGCTCGCTACACCTGAATAGATCTATCACTCATGTCCCTCGGTCCTACAACAAGGATTAATGGCCTTAAGTGTTATGCCCACCACTCACATGATCAAGCAGTACCCTTCCTTAGCTAACCATACTAAATGAGAATGTTTGTAAAGAGTTGTAACATGTATTTCACCCCCGAGGTTATAAAACTGAAAACAGTTAAAAGAAAAGGGGGACATGAACTCACAGTTTTGCGTCTTCAGTATTCATAACTCAATCCCTTCAGCAAACACGACTACCTACAATGTACTAATGTCCATTAGACGGACGGGTCGTGCCTTGTCTTAGTATTAACGCTTTCGAGTTACGTTTCTTTTATGTCTTTAATATTATCCCAAGTTATAAGTACTTGTTAAAATAATAAATATTTTAACTTTAAATTATATTTAATTTTGGAATAATTTGTTAAAACAATATTTTTTTGTGATAATACTTCTCAAGTGTTTATACTCGTATTTCCTTCCCAAGGATGGGGGTGTCTTATACATGTATATTCGTATTCTTGTATTTGTATTTCTTGCCATGTATCGGTGTCGTATTCCGGTGTGGATTTATACGTGCGAGAATACGTAGTTTCTTGTAACCGTTAAGTATTCTTATACTTAATTTTGTATTAAAATTTCCGGAATATTATTTCTAATAAAAGTCCACTTAAACTTATTTTTATCCAAAATAATGTATTTCAAGTTTATCCAAGAAAATATATATTTTTCCCAAAAATCATATATCTTCTAAAAATTCCAAGAAAATATATTTTTATTTCCCCAAAATAATATATTTTCTTCTTGTCAAAAATATGATATAACTTTGTAATAATTGGAAAAATCATATTTTCATTTCCTTTGTATCCAAAATAATATTTACCAAAAATATGCTTATAAATGTATTTTCTGGAATATTTTGTAAGTTACATTCTTTGGTTTTTCCAATATTACGTGTGTAACTTGTGTATTTATTCCTTATGATTTTCGGTAACATTTTGGATTGTAATTTCTTGGTATTTTGTTAAGTTATATTATTTTAACCCTAAAATAATATAACTAATACACAAAGTATACAAACATCACACACATGTGTCTTCTAAATATATATCTTTCAAATACATATTTAGTTATTTTATTTACAAAAACCAACCTCCAATATTTGTATTTTTGTAACAAAAATTATGGCAAAGTTTATGTTGAAAACCATAGTTAAAATACACTTGTAAATATTTGTTAGAAAATATTTTTCTAAGTGTTTATATTTTTAAATTTTTTTGCAATAGTTTCCCCTAAGAATGGAGGTGTCCATGCTATCAAAGCATATCATTTTCTTTTTTAAAATCATCTCAACAATCAACAATTTAACCAACACTTACCAAGTGCCAAAACAATGCTATTTACATAACAACATGATCTTGAACTTTTATGAACACTTGTAGTAACCTACTATGTTATTAAGTAAGCCTTATTATCCTTAAAAATATAGTTATTTGTGTAGGATCGAATAATCGACCAAATGAGTCAATTCAGAGTCAATACGCACTGTTTGTGTGGCGGAGACACACAAACAGAGTTGAATTAGCAAGAACGGAGTAGAAATCAGAAAAGTATCACTTTTAACACTTGTTTCTCATTAAAATTTACGTGGAAAACTAGCAAGAGTTTGGCTACAACATTCAGATTCCGTACCAAATGAGAAACACAAACTACCTATATATAGGGGATCTAATTCCGCTCCAAATGACACATTGTCATTTCGGGCGGAATCAACACTTCTGATTTCGAGCGGAATCTCATACATATACATTTGGAGCGAAATCTCAATTAAAATAATATAAAGATCCGTTTTCGAGTACTGTTTCATGTTTCAATTGTGACTAATCCTTGTGCATTTTATCTCATGACATAAGATGTGTTGTCATCTTTATGATGTCATCATCAAAGATGATGACATCATTCTTGTTCAGTACTTGTTCATATTCGCAACGAAACCAAGACTCGATATAAGACGAAGTCAACAGACAAATGCACCAACAGTCTCCCCCTTGGATGTTGACGGAGTCTTCAGTACGAGACGTTAGTATGTCAAAACTTCAGTCTTCACACTCTCTCTTCAATCACTCTATTGCTAACAGACTCCCCCTTACTTTGTTCCGGGATCGTAATCTGATATAGCACTCTCTATCTTCTCAGCATTAGCAGCTTTCACAGATTCATGACCATCTCCTGGCTCTCCGTAGCAACAAGATCAGGAACCTGACTTTTACGTCTACAGACTCCCCCTTTCGACAAGCTGGGATCGCAGTCTGGAATTCACTAGTTGCATACCTGCATATACTCTAACCAACAGTAAGATAAACTTTATGCTTACCACTTGAATTTAAAATGATTAAAATGGTTTCAAATTAATGATTTTCATTTATTCATTTCAAAAACCTTTCTCAACTCAAATACACTTTCCCAATCCAATATCATTCATCATGTTTAGCACTTGGAATTTTGAGAATCAGCTCTTCAACATCAGTTGTCAAAAATCTTTTTGGCTTTTTTTTTAAAAAAATTATGCTAAAACACACTAAAATCTTTTTGGAATTTTTTTTTTAATGAAATGCAGTAAAGAAATATTTACAGACAATATTTTTGTGAGTTTGCGTAAGAGGATCATATCAGTTTTTGAGACAAATCACTAGCACCGTTAAGCTTTAAACATATTAAGTTCTAAACGATTCACGTTGATTGACGATATAGTTGTCCTCTTAAGCTCAATCTAAAAACTTTCAAAATGCTTACCGATACGTTAAGGTATATTAATTTTTGCACTAAATTCTTATGGACCCCACGATCTCAGCATATCCCCTCATCATGTAATACACTAACTCAAGTAATGCCTTTAAACTTTCATCAACTGTGATATGTGCGAAAACAAAGCAGAATGTTTAAACATTAACAATCAGGTCGATACTTTCGTATACGCAGAGCAAGTCCAATGTTTAAACAAAATAAGAAATAAAAACAAGTTGAAGTTGTTTAGGCTTTAACCACCAGGTCGATACTCCCGTATACGCAGAGGAGGTCCAAAGCTTAAACGAAACACCAAAGAAAATAAAGCAGAACATTTAGGCAATAACATCCAGGTCGATACTCACGTATACGCAGAGGATGTCCAATGCTTAAACAAAATAAAGAAATAAAACAAGTTTAAATCTTTGCAAAATGAAATGCACAATCACAGCGACTTTTCAGCAAAGTTGAGAAAGCTCACAAACTTAACTGGTTTTATGTCATTCGACAATCAGCGATTACTGAGTAGGCACATAGTCAAGAAGGACAAAACTAAGTACTATGCTTTTGACCATGTTTCCCACTAGAAACTAGGCTTTTTCATTTAAGTTTGTATCGTTCACGCAAATCTACTAGTTTAGCTGAGCCTATCGTCACATCTTTAGTGAGACCGTTTATCACATTTTATCTTTCCATTTCTTTAGCATGCTGTGACAGTCCAACTGATCTACTATTATTTCCTCTTTTTCACAACAAACTCATTTTTGCATTTTCAAATGTTTTTGACATTTTCAAATTTTCTAATTTTTTTAAATTTTTCTCCCCCTAAAATCAAAATATGTTTCAATTTTGATTTTCTGAAAAAATTTGAAAACAAACTATACAGATAAAGTGACAACATAATATCGAATCGCTTCAATTCGCCATCCACTTGGCATAAACAATCAGAACTCCCCCTGACAACAAACTATTTTCCCATTAAGATTTCAAAACCCTTAAGTTTGTTTTAATCAAAATGGTTTTTCCGGAAAATTAGTTTTGTTTGCCATTTCACAAACATGGAGTTTAATTCATCACACTGTTTTCAACCACTTGTATGTTTATCACAAACACAATTTCCAACAATCATACCACTTGTAAGATAGTTAAATCAAGTACAACTTAATGTCCTTGATTAACCACTTGTAAGTCGAAATATCACATTTACCAACCTGTGAATTTCTCAAGAAAGATGTCGATTCCTACTCCCCAATTACCAACCTGGGAGTTCCGGCAAGTCAGGTTTTTTAGTTAAAGAGATTCACCCAAGCCTGACGGTCCTTGGGTGTATTTGAGTTATTTTCATTCGGGGTTTGAACATTCCTTTTTGTTTCATAAAATTCTTTAACCCCTTTTACCTTACCCTCAACCATCTTTCCAAAAATAATTTTTACTTTGCTACTGAAAGCCTTTTCGACATCAAATTCTTTCTTTTCGGAATAGAACTGATTCGAAATTTTCACTTTCCCATCTTTTTGTTTAAAATTTTCAGTCCGCAATGGTGGAAAGTTGATATCATCCATTGACGTAACTGAATTTTCTCCTTTTTGATCAACAAATGGCTCCTCTGATTTTGACAAATCAGATTCATTGCCAGAACGTGGCTCTTCTGACTTTGACAAGTCAGATTCATTGCCAAAATGTGGCTCTTTTGCTTCCGAAGAAACAAATTCATTGCTAGGAACTTTTTCTTTCTTCACACTCCATTCTGTCCTCAGATTTGTATTTGATGAATTCGATTTGCTTGATTTGTCATTCTTTGGAGAGCAAGACGATTTATCAGAACTTTTATCTGATTTTCTTGTTGTATCCGAGGACAAAATCATTTCAAGATACTCTCGAGCTTTCTTTCTTTTCTTTCTCAGTCGGTCTTTCTGCCCTTGTGAAAGCTTCACTTTCTGTTCATTCACCTTCTGTTCTTTGGGCTTTTCTTCGACCTTGACTGATTTCTTCATCAGATTTGTATCTGATGAACTTGATTTGCTTGATTTGTCATTCTTTGGAGAGCAAGACGATTTATCAGAACTTTTATCTGATTTTCTTGTTGTATCCGAGGACAAAATCCTTTCAAGATACTCTCGAGCTTTCTTTCTTTTCTTTCTAAATCGGTCTTTCTGCCCTTGTGAAAGCTTCACTTTCTGTTCATTCACCTTCTGTTCTTTGGGCTTTTCTTCGACCTTGACTGATTTCTTCATCTTTTTCTGAGATTCAACCCTCGATCTTTCCATTGATCTCATTGGGCAATCTCTTGCAATATGTCCTTTGATTTGGCAGTTATAGCATCTCCTCGTCTCAAACCACTGATTATGGCAATTAACAGCAATGTGTCCTTGAACACCACAAGTGTAGCACACTCTGTTATCGTACCATTCACCACTTTCACACCAAACACTCAGATCATAGCATTGTCTGGCTTTGTGGTAATCATCACTCTTCCTGAAATCTGGATTTGGCTTTGAAGCACTGTGGTTAAACCTGCACCACTTATTACCAACTTTTTGTGAGTTTTGATTTTCAATTTTTTGTGATTTTTTATGATGATTGGATGACTGAACTGATTAGCTTTTATTGTTATTTTGAAGATTTTTCGAATTTTTAACATTTTGTTTTTGTTCTACATTCTTCTTAACAGGTTTTTGCTTCGAGCATTCACCTATTTCAGTCGAATGTAAAACAGTTTCTTTAAATTTTTCTTTTAATTCCAAAAATATTTTCTTTTTCTCTTTTTCATCATCAGTTTTATCATCACAATCTTTAATTATGACTTTGTCATAATTTGTGACATTGTCACTTATTGGAACATAATTGATTGGTTTTGGACAAGAATAATCTGGTGTTGATGACGAAGTCTCAAAACCTTTCAATTTCTTTTCAAGCTCATCAATTTTATTCCGAGCAAATTCAGCTTCATTTTCAAGTCGAATGATTTTCTGAAGATGAGAATTTATTTCAATTTGTTTTTCAAGATTATTTTTAAAAATAACAGATTTTTCATCTTCTAAAATCTTCATTTGACTTTGAAAATCTTTTTCAAATTCTAATTTTTCATTTTCAAAATCTTTTTCCTTTTCTTTCAAAATTTTGTTTTCCAATGTCAAACTGTCCAAATCACTTAACAATTTGATATTTTCAGATTTCAATCTATCATAATTTTCCTGCAGTTCAATAATCTGTTTGTCATCAGATTTCTTCTCATCATTCAAATTTTTGATTTCCAATGTCAAACTCTCTACATTCTTCAAGAGTTTGACATTGTCTAATTCAGATTTTTCATAGTTTAAGCATTTTTCGGACATCATTTCAGCTTCAGCTTTCTTCTCAACCTTGATAGCTGAAATTTCTTTAACCTGCTCCTCTACCACTTGTACATTTTTCTCAGGTTCGAATTTTTCATCAACAGACTTCATTTTTCTAATCTTTTGGAGTTCAAGTTCTTGAGCTTCAATCTTCTCTATGAAACCACTAAGATTCAAATAAGCAAAATTTGTATTGTTCTTTAACACCAACAGATATGTACCCCATTCATCGTATGGCAATGCATCTGCCAATTTATCAATCCACACCTCATTAGCCTTGGTTATCTTCAATCTCCCCATCTCCAAAACTAGATGGCAATATCGGTCAATCAATTCTTTTGTAGACTCTCCCTTGATACCCGTAAAACTATCAAATTTCTTCTGTGCAATATCTGCTGGAGTCTGAGCAAGCATACCATATCTGAAAAATGAGCTATACGACTCACAATCCATATTTTGTTATTTAAAGATTCACGAAGACAAATTTTCAAACGATACGAAAATTCACACAATCTAAGATCAATTTAAACACTTTATCAAACAACTGAATTAGATGAATATCCGATTGAGTGACAAAAATCTGGTAACAACGGATCAGATGGGAATTCGCTCGTGCGAGTATCTGATGCTTGACAAATACCTCGGATCACCTGCAAACAAACAAATAAACGATCAGTTCAAAACGAACTAAATACGTAAAAGTGTGTGTTTGTGAAATCAATCTAAGACTCATGTCAAAGATTTGCGGACTCGTTCCAATGCTGTTCGGGTGAAATTACTGACTGAAAGAGCCAATCGATCAATGGACAGTATTGGGCCGATTAATACCCAATGATGATTAGGCCAATTAATAAGATCAAGTTACATGGGCCGATGAAACAATTAATCAAATCAAATGCAACTTTGGGCCGTTCAATTAGATGACAAATGTTTTAAAAACTCAATTGGGCCAACAACTTGAATTGAATTGATTGAATCGAGATGATTATCACATGCAACTTAATTCGGTCAACAACTTTTGTCTTGATCCAAAACTTCACAAGCAATTGTCAGACTATGTTAACTTGATTGTGCCATTCAAGACAAGCATGCAATATGTCTACAATTTTAATAAAGTCATATGCATACTGACAACATCAATTCACCACACTTTCATTTTATTGGAACTCACAAGCAGACATGTATATTGATGCACAAATTTGTTTTTAATATTTGAAAAATGGCCGACAAGTTCATGACAAATACCTTCTCATTGGAGCGATTAATTGTTATGTTCACGTGATGACTATATCAAAACGAAATGACTATATCACATGCACATGCACTGATGATTCACACTAATCAACAAACTCAGAACAAAATGCCTATCACATGATCTCTTTTCCCAATTACTGACAACCTCGTTTAATGTGTCAAACGATTTTCAAGTGGAATCAGTGATCTTTGGAGCGGAAACAGAAAGTTCCCTCGAGCGGAAACACAGATACAGGCTAAAACACTGATTTCGCTCCAAATGTTAGAGCGGAATTAGAGCTTTTCTGATGAACAACCTGATTTCGCTCGAAATTCAAGCAAAATCTCAAACTAGTTCGTACGAGCGGAATCAGATTCTCAGTCCATTTTTGCTATTTTTAGGCCGAATTTTAAGCTAATACTTTCAAGGGTTTGTTAAAAGTCACTTTTGCACAATATATCAAAAACTAAGTCCATTTTGTGCATCCAAACATCCAGAAATTCAAAAAATGTGAGAAAAATGCACTAATTCACGCGTATTGGCTCATCACTGGCTCTGATACCAATTGTAGGATCGAATAATCGACCAAATGAGTCAATTCAGAGTCAATACGCACTGTTTGTGTGGCGGAAACACACAAACAGAGTTGAATTAGCAAGAATGGAGTAGAAATCAGAAAAGTATCACTTTTAACACTTGTTTCTCATTAAAATTTACGTGGAAAACTGGCAAGAGTTTGGCTACAACATTCAGATTCCGTACCAAATGAGAAACACAAACTACCTATATATAGGGGATCTAATTCCGCTCCAAATGACACATTGTCATTTCGGGCGGAATCAACACTTCTGATTTCGAGCGGAATCTCATACATATACATTTGGAGCAAAATCTCAATTAAAATAATATAAAGATCCGTTTTCGAGTACTGTTTCATGTTTCAATTGTGATTAATCTATGTGCATCTTATCTCATGACATAAGATGTGATGTCATCTTTATGATGTCATCATCAAAGATGATGACATCATTCTTGTTCAGTACTTGTTCATATTCGCAACGAAACCAAGACTCGATATAAGACGAAATCAACAGACAAATGCACCAACAATTTGTTTGTAAATCTTATTCTTGTAAAATTTAGTCTTTTACAACTTGTATGATGACTTTTCAAAAATCAATCTTCTTGTATTTTTCTTGTTAACAATGTATTTCTTATGCTTGATTCACCACTAAAACATGGTTTGTTTCTTTAAAAACAATGTTTAAGTAAATCTTATGGTTTAACTTAGTTTCTTGAGAAAACTAGTTTTGAAATCATCCAAGTTTATGTCTAGTAATTATGTTACATGTTTCATTATTCAGAAAATCATTTTCATTCTTCAAGTTCATGAGAAACATAAAGTATGATGATCTTGGTCTTTCACGGGATCACCACCTTTACTTACTAGATCATGTGTTAAATCATAATCTAGTAAGTTTCATATGATGTCTAACATCACTAACACAAATCATCAATCATCAAGAAGCAAATTGTGACAACTGGCACCAAATCGGTAATTTCCGTACACTTTAATTATTATTTATTGACTGTAATTATGTGCTTAATTGTCAGCAATGTCTGAACACGTGATTAAACAAGTTAATTCATGCACGTTGTATACTACAAAATATTGCTTTATGCATAAACGAGAGCGTTGCGTCAGAAATATTAGTAAACTCACCGGTAAGACACACTGTGTCAACAGAACTGCAGAAAGCAGTCAAACATTATAATTGAGGCCTAGGTGTAGGTCCGACGACAAAAGTACATTAAAACCCAAGAGTACATGTAAGGGTTAATATATATGCAATACGAAAGCAAAAATAAGCACTAAAAAGCACCCTAAACGCACTTTAAGTGCAGAATTTATAAAATTCAGCAATAAATCAGCATTTAAACATATGAATATTATGCAAAAATGTCGTTTTATTATCCAGAATATTTCCCTAAGTATTGGGAATTGAAAGGGTACAAGAAAGGTACTTAAAAGACACTAAAAGGTGCAATTTGGCGCTTTAACGAATCGGTACCTAACCGAACAACCGGAACTTTACCCGGAACACCAAAATATTGCTAGAAGCAATGTTTTTATTTTTCTGAGCTAGTTAGGGTTCCCGAATACCCTAACACCCGCTACAATGTATAACATCCTAGTAAATGGTTTAATCTCCTAATTATCAAACTAGACCCTTACTATCTAGTTGAAAATGAACCATAAGACCCCCCCCCCCCCCAACCGAATTCGGTCACCATGTGACCCCCTTGTCCTTTGTTTATTATTTAATTCTTGTTTGCCTAATATCAAGGGAACATAGTAACTCTTGGGTAATGAACTTGAGATTTGTCTATAAGTAACAACCTTAACACATCATAACCTTCACTCACCACAACTCAACAACACACTACTCTCTCCCTCCCTTGTCCATTTCGGCCGAGAACAACAAGCACCCCACCACCATCTTTCGATTTCCATCTTCCAATTCCAAGTATATACAAGGGTTAAGGATCACGTATAAGGAGGCTCGGTGCACTCGGATTGCGAAGAACCTCACCACATTGCTTTTATCCACGCGATTTCCGACTAGTTTCTTCCCTAGCCTCGAGCTAGTTGTAAGTGCTTCTAAACACCTTCTTGATCTTGTCTAAGGTGGTTAATAAGAGATTTGTCGGTTGAAAATCATAAGAATATAAAAACAAGATTAAAAGTCTACTAAAAGTAATGAACTTGGTGGTTAATAAGTAAATATTAGTGTAAAACTCTTGGATCTTGTTTTGAGATGATTGTTTTGTATTGATTTATGCTAGTAGTAGTTCGGCTCGTCATCTAACCCGGCTAGGTCATGTTCATAGAACATGAACTAGTGTATGTTAAAATATGAAAAGGACTAGATGATGAACACTACTACATAATAACAGGAACTTGTGTAAAAGTAATTTTTCTTGTAAAATGAAGTTCTAAACTAGTAGATCTAAAGATCTACAAGTGGTTTTTCGGAAGAACCAAGTAAAATATATACAAGTCTCATTTTAAGTCGGGTCTTTCATGAACTAGAGGTGTTTTTGTGAACAAACAAGTGTGTGGACACTTGTGTAACAAAAGTTTTAACAAAGAAATAATTTTCGTAAAAACCGACTAGAAGTTGTGAAACTTCATATTCTTTAAAAATAAAGTTTTTAAGAAATTAAACTTATTTTTAAAGATAACAAGACTTACTAAATGTGCTAGTAAGTTACTACACATTTTTGTAAATATTCAAGTTCATGAAATGGAGAAATTAGTGATTATTGTTGATAATTGTTGTTGACGATTTAAAAGAAAATAAACACATGTTTTGGAAAACATGGGAAACCTCCATTTTTAGGGGAAACTCTGTCAAAATTTTTATAAATTTTGACACTTAGAAAATATAAGTTTTTGAGAAACTTATTCCCTAAAAATGTATTTAAAGGTATTACCAAGGTTTCCCTAATTTTTGGTGATAAGAAATGAGGATTTCTTCAAGAATGAAAATGGATATAAATATGTATATTTTTGAGAGAAAAATATATATTATTTTATCACCAACTTTTGTGCTAAGTGTGTATAGTATGTGTTATACGTGCTAGTGTATTAAGACTTAAAAATACACTAAATACTCATGAGGAGTATAAACATAAAAATACACATACAACATACAAGATACATAAATCGGGTGCAAAGTGCAAAACACGAGATACTTATATTAATTTTAGAGAAAATAATATAAGTAAGATACGTAGTTAAAAATATAGAATATTTTTAACACAAGAATATATACAAAAGAGAGTGATTGTACTTGTGTGACGCAAGTCTAGTGACTAACGTTAAGAAAACGCGTATAGGTTACGACGTTAATTAAGCAAATCCGGTGAAGTTTACGACGCAAGGAACGCAAAGTTGTGAGTTCATGCTCCCCCTTTTCTTTTAACTGTTTTCAGTTTTATAACTTCGGGGGTGAAATACATGTACAAATGTACAATATTTATGATTGGTATGATATAAATATAAGAAGCACACTTGGTGAGAACGAGAATCAAGTGTGATGAAATAAAAGAATACAAGAAGTACACTTGGTGAGAACGAGAACCAAGTGTGACGAAATATAAGATAATAAGAAACGCACTTGGTGAGGACCAGAACCAAGTAGGATGCGTTATGAGAAATGATAATAAGAAACGCGCTTGGTGAGGACGAGAACCAAGTAGGATGCGTTATGAGAATTGATAACAAGAAACGCGCTTGGTGAGGACGAGAACCAAGTAGGATGCGTTATGAGAAATAGTGTCACGAATAGGGTACATAAGCACCATTAATCAACAATATACCTAGACCGCAGAACAAAAGGTTAGATCTAACGGGTGCCTGGCAGCCACACTCTCGGTGAGGGCGAGAATCGAGTAGTGCTTTTGTGTCTCAGAATATACCAATTAAATGCCTTAGGTTTGGTGACTTCCTATGTCGTGTCACATGTTAATGGCTTTGCAACCCATTAACAATCCTGATACTTACAGGAATACTTTATTTACATAAAAGTCATACCATACTAAAAATTGATGAATACTTGAGTACGTGGGGTACTCAAGAAAAGATTGAATTATACTTGAAGTACGTGGGGTACTCAAGAAAAGATTGAATTATACTTGAAGTACGTGGGGTACTCAAGAAAAGATTGAATTATACTTGAAGTACGTGGGGTACTCAAGAAAATGGGAATTATACTTGAGTACGTGGGGTACTCAAGAAGAAATTGAATTATACATGAGTACGTGGTGTACACATGAAACTGAATTAATATATGAAAACTTGATTTATTCACAAACTATGTTTTCATACAAAGTATACAAACGTGAAATACAAAACTGCATGAATTCACACCAACATTATGTTGACGTTTTTCCAAAACTCACATGTATTTCAGGTAACTAGGATGGATGTGCACGCGGTCTCGCTTATGCTTGTGGATGTCGCTTATGCTTATCTTTAAATAAAGTTGTAAACTTTTTAAGACAATGTTTTATGCGACTTAGCGATGTAAATGCTAAACTTATGTTTTCAAATTATGGTATTTGATGTTTTTACGAGCATATAGCATGTTTACCTTTCGTATGCAATGAGAACCTTTCATGATCACACCTCGTGCTTCCGCCGCAGAAAGGGGTGTGACAGATTGGTATCAGAGCTGCGATTGTAGTGAACCAGGATTCCTTCTCGAGTCTAGTCTACAATCTCTAGGATCCTTTCACGAAAACAATTTTTCAAAGAGTTTTCATTGCATAAAACGTCCCGCGACATCCACTACCTGAAACTGTCTACATGAGTCTAGAAAAGACACTACGAGACTTAGAGTGCACTTGAGTAGCACTTGTTGTTGACTAGAAATTACTTGCAATTATGTGTGATAATTAGCATGTACTAGAAGTAGAATGTCACAAGTAGATGTGACTTTACCTGAAAGCAATGGCCTATCTGATGGAGGAAATACGCGGATGAAACGAACTGTGTGGACTGGGCAAGGAGTTATGTAATTATGGATGCATACATAATTATGGAATTCAGTGCACAGAAACCACAGCAAGTCTTGTCACGTATAGATTCCCTCAGTGCAAGCCTACTAAGTACTCTGCTAGAGTAATAATTGTTTGATGTCACTTATGTGGTATATACTTGTGAGTATATATACTACTACTGTCTAGTATGACGATATCAAACAAATGCCTAAACCTATTGGGTTGTGTTCTTTAGAACATGGCACCCAGAAGAGCTGTGAACGCTCGTGACCAACCTCCTCCTCCCCCACTGCCAAGAATTGCCGAAGAGCTGGAAGCTCTACTGGAAGAAAGGATCTCCGCTGCTATCGCCCAGTACAAGGCGAACCGAACTCAAGACAGTGGTGCCCCAAGCAACGCTAGACGTAATGGGAACGAAGATTCATCTGGAGGCAACGCAGCTCAAGGCTGCACTTTCAAGCAGTTCCTCGACTGCAAGCCGATGAACTATGACGGCACAGGAGGTGCAGTAGCATTTGTGCGCTGGACGGAGAAGACTGAAGCTACTATCTGCATGAGCAAGTGTACCGCGGATCAACAAGTCACCTTTGCTACTGGGTTGTTTGTCGATGAAGCTCTGACTTGGTGGAACCTGCAAGCCCAAACTTTGGGCAATGATACCGCTTATAGCCTAACTTGGGATGAACTGAAGGAAAGAACCGGAATGGAGATGGTTCTGGTAACAAGAATGGTAACGGGAAAGGGCGGAACCAAGGATGCTTCAGATGTGGAAGCAATGATCATTTCATGAAGGACTGCCCAGAGGGAAATAATGCTCAGGCTCGAGCATTTGTAATTGGAGCAAAGAACGCACGCGAGGACCCTAACGTGGTCACCGATACGTTTCTCATTAACAATCACTTTGCATCCATATTATTTGACACTGGCGCCGATTATAGTTTCATGTCTGTGGAATTTAAACGCATGCTTAGAATAGAATCTAGTAGATTAGAAATTCCTTATTCCATAGAACTAGCCAACGGTAAACTTGTTGAATCGGGCGAAGTCGTTAGAGATTGCTCATTAGAACTTGGTGAACGAAATTTTAGCATCGACCTCTTACCTATTCAATTGGGTAGCTTCGATGTAGTAGTCGGAATGGACTGGTTGTCCAAGAACAAAGCTGAAATTATTTGTCATGAGAAAATCATTCGCATCCCTTTAACGAATGGCGAAACTCTCATCGTGCATGGAGAAAAACGAGACGCACCTCTTCGAATCATCAGTTGCATGAAGGCACAGAAGTGCTTAAGGAAAGGATGTGTCGCTTTCCTAGCACACATTATAGACAAGAAGGCTGTGGAGCCGAAACTCGAAGACATTCCTGTGGTGAAGGAATTTCCTGATGTGTTCCCTGAAGATCTGCCAGGACTACCCCCGCAACGACAAGTCGAATTTCGTATAGACTTGGTTCCAGGAGCTGCTCCTGTAGCCAAGGCACCCTATTGACTTGCTCCATCCGAAATGCAAGAATTATCTACACAACTCCAGGAGTTGTTGGATAAAGGATTTATAAGGCCAAGCTTCTCACCCTGGGGAGCTCCGGTATTGTTCGTGAAGAAGAAGGATGGAACACTGCGGATGTGTATCGATTACAGAGAACTGAACAAGCTCACGATCAAGAATCGGAATCCACTACCGAGGATTGACGACTTATTTGATCAACTGCAAGGATCAAGCTACTATTCCAAGATCGACCTTCGATCTGGATACCATCAGCTGAGAATCCAAGAGGAAAGCGTACCAAAGACTGCATTCAGAACACGCTATGGGCACTACGAATTTCTTGTGATGCCATTCGGGCTGACGGATGCACCTGCGGTCTTTATGGATCTGATTAACCGCGTATGCAAACCATATCTCGATAAATTCGTGATTGTATTTATCGACGATATCCTGATTTACTCGGGAACGAAAGTAGAACACGAGCAACACCTCAGAACTATCTTGGAGCTACTGAAGAAAGAGAAACTTTATGCAAAGTTCTCGAAATGCGAATTCTGGATTCGCGAAGTACAATTTCTTGGTCACGTTGTGAATGAGAAGGGCATTCATGTAGACCCGTCCAAGATTGTAGCAATAAAGAATTGGGAAGCTCCCAAGACCCCAACTGAAGTTCGACAATTTTTGGGCTTAGCGGGCTATTATCGGCGATTCATCAAGAATTTCTCAAAGATAGCTCAACCGCTAACGACCCTTACACAGAAAGACAAGAAATACGACTGGGGTCACAAACAGGAAGAAGCCTTTCAGCTACTTAAGAACAAGCTCTGCGATGCACCGATACTATCATTACCCGAAGGCACTGAAGACTTCGTGGTATACTGTGACGCCTCACGACAAGGCTTGGGTTGCGTGCTCATGCAACGCCAAAAAGTCATCGCTTACGCTTCGAGACAATTGAAAGTTCATGAAAGAAACTATACCACTCACGACCTGGAGCTGGGCGCAGTGGTATTCGCCTTGAAGATCTGGCGACATTATTTATATGGTACTCGATGTACAATTTTCACAGATCACAAAAGCTTACAATACATATTTGATCAGAAGGAATTGAATATGCGCCAGCGACGTTGGGTCGAGCTGCTGAACGATTATGACTGTGAGATTAAGTACCATCCTGGAAAGGCAAACGTTGTAGCGGACGCGTTGAGCCGAAAAGAAAGGGTTAAGACCCTAAGGGTTCGAGCATTGGAAATGACGATTCGAACGAACCTCACTGCACGCATTCGGGATGTACAACAAGAAGCTCTTAAAGAAGAGAACCGTAAGGCTGAATACCTACGGGGTATGCTGAAATACATGATGCCAAACGAAGAGGGAGCCTTATACTTCAAGAAGCGTATTTGGGTTCCACTCTATGGTGGCATACGAGAAGTCATCCTTAATGAAGCCCACAAATCGAGATACTCGATCCATCCAGGATCGGACAAAATGTATCAAGACTTGAAAGAATATTATTGGTGGCCGAGACTCAAAAGCGACGTTGCTATTTATGTTGGAAAATGCCTAACATGTGCTAAGGTTAAGGCTGAATATCAGAAACCGTCCGGCCTACTACAACAAACAGAGATTCCCGTGTGGAAGTGGGAACAAATCTCGATGGACTTCATAACGAAATTACCCAGGACCCCGAGAGGGCATGATATGATATGGGTAATAGTTGATCGATTAACGAAGTCTGCGCACTTCCTACCGATCCGAGAAAAAGACAGCACTGGAAAGCTTGTTGAAATATACTTAAGAGAAATTGTGGCACGTCATGGAGTGCCAATCTCAATCATCTCAGACAGAGATGGATGCTTTGTCTCAGGAATCTGGCAATCATTTCAGGAAGCCTTTGAATCTCAGTTAGATCTAAGCACGGTATTCCATCCACAAACTGACGACCAGAGCGAACGGACTATACAAACGTTAGAAGATATGCTTCGCGCATGTGTCATGGATCTAGGCGGCAGCTGGGATACTCATCTACCGTTAATTGAGTTCTCCTACAATAACAGTTATCATACAAGCATAAAAGCCGCGTCGTTCGAAGCTCTGTATGGCCGTAAATGTCGATCGCCCTTATGTTGGGCAGATGCCGGAGATAAACGTATGGTTGGTCCTGAACTTGTACAAGAGACAACCGACAAGATTGCGCAGATCCGAGAGTGCATTAAGGCGGCTCGAGATCGACAAAAGAGCTACGCTGATCCGAAAAGAAAATCAGTAGAATTCAAGGTGGGACACAGAGTGTTGTTAAAAGTCTCACCATGGAAGGGCGTAGTCAGATTTGGAAAGCGTAGAAAGCTGAATCCACGATACATCGGACCATTCAGAATATTGAAAAGAATTGGTACCGTGGCATACAAGTTGGAGTTACCGGAAGAACTTAATGGAATACATGATACGTTTCATGTATCCAACCTGAAGAAGAGTCCAACACAAGAAAACATGATCATCCCGATGGATGAAGTGCATGTTGATGACGCCCTCCGATTTACAGAACAACCCGTGAGGTTACCGACTGGAAAGTCAACAAGACCAGGAGGAGCAGCGTAAAACTTGTCAAAGTACGTTGGAGCTCTAAGCACGGACCCGAGTACACATGGGAACGTGAAGACCAGTTCAAGGAAAAGTATCCCCACCTATTCAAGAAGACTCCAGCGAGATTTTGTTCAGCCTGAATTTCGGGACGAAATTCTTTTAACGGGGGGAGACTGTGACAACTGGCACCAAACCGGTAATTTCCGTACACTTTAATTATTATTTATTGACTGCAATTATGTGCTTAATTGTCAGCAATGTCTGAACACGTGATTAAACAAGTGAATTCATGCACGTTGTATACTACAAAATATTGCTTTATGCATAAACGAGAGCGTTGCGTCAGAAATACTTGTAAACTCACCGGTAAGACACACTGTGTCAACAGAACTGCAGAAAGCAGTCAGACATTATAATTGAGGCCTAGGTGTAGGTCCGACGACAAAAGTACATTAAAACCCAAGAGTACATGTAAGGGTTAATATATATGCAATACGAAAGCAAAAATAAGCACTAAAAAGCACCCGAAACGCACTTTAAGTGCAGAATTTATAAAATTCAGCAATAAATCAGCATTTAAACATATGAATATTATGCAAAAATGTCGTTTTATTATCCAGAATATTTCCCTAAGTATTGGGAATTGAAAGGGTACAAGAAAGGTACTTAAAAGACACTAAAAGGTGCAATTTGGCGCTTTAACGAATCGGTACCTAACCGAACAACCGGAACTTTACCCGGAACACCAAAATATTGCTAGAAGCAATGTTTTTATTTTTCTGAGCTAGTTAGGGTTCCCGAATACCCTAACACCCGCTACAATGTATAACATCCTAGTAAATGGTTTAATCTCCTAATTATCAAACTAGACCCTTACTATCTAGTTGAAAATGAACCATAAGACCCCCCCCCCCAACCGAATTCGGTCACCATGTGACCCCCTTGTCCTTTGTTTATTATTTAATTCTTGTTTGCCTAATATCAAGGGAACATAGTAACTCTTGGGTAATGAACTTGAGATTTGTCTATAAGTAACAACCTTAACACATCATAACCTTCACTCACCACAACTCAACAACACACTACTCTCTCCCTCCCTTGTCCATTTCGGCCGAGAACAACAAGCACCCCACCACCATCTTTCGATTTCCATCTTCCAATTCCAAGTATATACAAGGGTTAAGGATCACGTATAAGGAGGCTCGGTGCACTCGGATTGCGAAGAACCTCACCACATTGCTTTTATCCACGCGATTTCCGACTAGTTTCTTCCCTAGCCTCGAGCTAGTTGTAAGTGCTTCTAAACACCTTCTTGATCTTGTCTAAGGTGGTTAATAAGAGATTTGTCGGTTGAAAATCATAAGAATATAAAAACAAGATTAAAAGTCTACTAAAAGTAATGAACTTGGTGGTTAATAAGTAAATATTAGTGTAAAACTCTTGGATCTTGTTTTGAGATGATTGTTTTGTATTGATTTATGCTAGTAGTAGTTCGGCTCGTCATCTAACCCGGCTAGGTCATGTTCATAGAACATGAACTAGTGTATGTTAAAATATGAAAAGGACTAGATGATGAACACTACTACATAATAACAGGAACTTGTGTAAAAGTAATTTTTCTTGTAAAATGAAGTTCTAAACTAGTAGATCTAAAGATCTACAAGTGGTTTTTCGGAAGAACCAAGTAAAATATATACAAGTCTCATTTTAAGTCGGGTCTTTCATGAACTAGAGGTGTTTTTGTGAACAAACAAGTGTGTGGACACTTGTGTAACAAAAGTTTTAACAAAGAAATAATTTTCGTAAAAACCGACTAGAAGTTGTGAAACTTCATATTCTTTAAAAATAAAGTTTTTAAGAAATTAAACTTATTTTTAAAGATAACAAGACTTACTAAATGTGCTAGTAAGTTACTACACATTTTTGTAAATATTCAAGTTCATGAAATGGAGAAATTAGTGATTATTGTTGATAATTGTTGTTGACGATTTAAAAGAAAATAAACACATGTTTTGGAAAACATGGGAAACCTCCATTTTTAGGGGAAACTCTGTCAAAATTTTTATAAATTTTGACACTTAGAAAATATAAGTTTTTGAGAAACTTATTCCCTAAAAATGTATTTAAAGGTATTACCAAGGTTTCCCTAATTTTTGGTGATAAGAAATGAGGATTTCTTCAAGAATGAAAATGGATATAAATATGTATATTTTTGAGAGAAAAATATATATTATTTTATCACCAACTTTTGTGCTAAGTGTGTATAGTATGTGTTATACGTGCTAGTGTATTAAGACTTAAAAATACACTAAATACTCATGAGGAGTATAAACATAAAAATACACATACAACATACAAGATACATAAATCGGGTGCAAAGTGCAAAACACGAGATACTTATATTAATTTTAGAGAAAATAATATAAGTAAGATACGTAGTTAAAAATATAGAATATTTTTAACACAAGAATATATACAAAAGAGAGTGATTGTACTTGTGTGACGCAAGTCTAGTGACTAACGTTAAGAAAACGCGTATAGGTTACGACGTTAATTAAGCAAATCCGGTGAAGTTTACGACGCAAGGAACGCAAAGTTGTGAGTTCATGCTCCCCCTTTTCTTTTAACTGTTTTCAGTTTTATAACTTCGGGGGTGAAATACATGTACAAATGTACAATATTTATAATTGGTATGATATAAATATAAGAAGCACACTTGGTGAGAACGAGAATCAAGTGTGATGAAATAAAAGAATACAAGAAGTACACTTGGTGAGAACGAGAACCAAGTGTGACGAAATATAAGATAATAAGAAACGCACTTGGTGAGGACGAGAACCAAGTAGGATGCGTTATGAGAAATGATAATAAGAAACGCGCTTGGTGAGGACGAGAACCAAGTAGGATGCGTTATGAGAATTGATAACAAGAAACGCGCTTGGTGAGGACGAGAACCAAGTAGGATGCGTTATGAGAAATAGTGTCACGAATAGGGTACATAAGCACCATTAATCAACAATATACCTAGACCGCAGAACAAAAGGTTAGATCTAACGGGTGCCTGGCAGCCACACTCTCGGTGAGGGCGAGAATCGAGTAGTGCTTTTGTGTCTCAGAATATACCAATTAAATGCCTTAGGTTTGGTGACTTCCTATGTCGTGTCACATGTTAATGGCTTTGCAACCCATTAACAATCCTGATACTTACAGGAATACTTTATTTACATAAAAGTCATACCATACTAAAAATTGATGAATACTTGAGTACGTGGGGTACTCAAGAAAAGATTGAATTATACTTGAAGTACGTGGGGTACTCAAGAAAAGATTGAATTATACTTGAAGTACGTGGGGTACTCAAGAAAAGATTGAATTATACTTGAAGTACGTGGGGTACTCAAGAAAATGGGAATTATACTTGAGTACGTGGGGTACTCAAGAAGAAATTGAATTATACATGAGTACGTGGTGTACACATGAAACTGAATTAATATATGAAAACTTGATTTATTCACAAACTATGTTTTCATACAAAGTATACAAACGTGAAATACAAAACTGCATGAATTCACACCAACATTATGTTGACGTTTTTCCAAAACTCACATGTATTTCAGGTAACTAGGATGGATGTGCACGCGGTCTCGCTTATGCTTGTGGATGTCGCTTATGCTTATCTTTAAATAAAGTTGTAAACTTTTTAAGACAATGTTTTATGCGACTTAGCGATGTAAACGCTAAACATATGTTTTCAAATTATGGTATTTGATGTTTTTACGAGCATATAGCATGTTTACCTTTCGTATGCAATGAGAACCTTAAATGATCACACCTCGTGCTTCCGCCGCAGAAAGGGGTGTGACACAAATCAACACTAATCAACATGTATTCTTATGTTATTAAGCTTATGTTAAAGTTTCATCTTCTTGTTCATTAGTGTTCATCAAGATTAACAACATATATCATCTTTTATCCAACTAAATGAGAAGTAAGATCAAGTGACAAGAAGCTTACTACTAGCACAAGGGCTAGGGAAGAACACAAGAAGATGAAGGTGACAAATGTGATGGATAAAAGCAAGTGAAAGAGGTCCTTCAAGATCCACAAACTCCAAACTTCCTTAGACGCATTTCTAGCACCTTGTGATGAACTTGGATTGGATGAATAATGTTGAGTGAAGGTGGTGGTGTGGTGACTTGGTTTCGGCCATGAGGGAGCAAGGAAGGAGGGAGAGAGTTGTGTGTGTTAGTGGGTGAGAGATAATGAAACCTTAATCCACCAATTTCTTCTTATAACCAAGTTTATGTATTAACCATTGTGTATTGTGTCTTCTAAGTACAAAGCATATCCAAGATCACAATCTTAAGAGATCAAATAAAATCAAGGTGTGGGGCCACCTTGGTGACCGTCCACACAAGGGGGGGGGGTATTAGTTGGTTTCTAATGATAAGTTAAGCAATCTAGTTTAAATTTCAAGTATAATAGTTAGGTGTTATGTGTATTATGTGTTATACAATGTGTTAGGGTGTCCGGGGATCATAACTAGCTCAGAAACATTAAAACAATGCTTCTAGTATAATTTTGGTGTTTCGGGTAGTGTCCGGTTGTTCGGTTGTATACCGGTTCGTTAAAGTGTCAAACTATATTATTTAGTGATCTTTATGTTACCTTTTGTGACACTTTTAATTCCCGACACTTAGGAAAGCATTCAGGACCGTTTAGTCATATTTTTGCATGATACTAGCTTGTTAAAATGCTGATTTTTGCTTAATTTTGCAGAATTCTGCACTTTGGGTGAGTTTTAGGCACTCTCCGGCACTTAAACTATCACCTAGAAAATAGTTTTGTGATCCTTACTTCCCTACACACTACACTAGTGTAATACTTGGTTTCTGACTCATTCTGTGTCTCATTGTATTGTCTGTTTATGTGCTGAGTCCTGTTAGCATTTTTCTGAGTTATCCGCGAACTGTGCTAACTGTGCTTTGTGTATCATGCATGTCAATATGGTTTGCATGTAATAATGATGTGACATTATGAGATATGTGATGCACATGTAAGTATGATGCAGTAATCAGAATGCAGCTAAGTATAATTCAGCACAGTCACTAAGCACTAATCAAGATTAATTAATTGTACGGATGCATGCAAATTTGGCAGTTGTCACATTCTCCCCCTGTTAAGAAAATTTTGTCCTCGAAATTTATACTACCTTAACTCCTTAGGGTCACATTATGCGTGTGTTTATATGGATAATATTGAGGTAGATAACCACAAAACCGAATCAAATCTTATTCACATCAGGTGATTCCAGGGATATATCTCAACACAAGAACCCAATGATTAAAAGGTATGTGTTCTAGCATTTGATGTCAAAGGGCACGATATGTATAGATGTATAATCTAGCGTAACTTAGTTAACAGAGGTGTAACAAAGGAGTTTTGACCAATGGATTCTCAAACAATCGGTCACAATATGCAAATGAGTTTTCATGAACCATAGCATCTGCTATATGAATTTAAAATCAACAACTCGAATGTGAAAATGATCCGTCAACTTTCGAATAAATAAATGGTAAGGATTAGTGTGTTGACATTCTTGAATTGCTAAAATACACCGAATGAAATACAAGCGAATCTGGTGTATCATTGTCTTAGCATACAACTGTGTTGAGACCGCTTTAATTGTGATAAACAAAACGGATTTAGAACAAATAAATAGATAATTAAATCCGTGTATGAGGTGCGTAACCAAATTAGCGCAAGCTTCAATTTTGTGAAAGTATCTCCGCAAGGTATCGAAACCAACAAGCGATTTAGTGGAGTCATAGACCAATCAAGTCTACTACAACTCGAAACAAAAGAATCTTTGCAAAAATTCTTGAATATGATGCTCTCAATACATCATATGGCATCTTAAATTGGATATGCGAAATGGATAAGTTCAAGCAATTGAACTTGGTTTCAGCGTAACCCGACAATAAACGTATGTATCAACAAGGGAATCTCAGCATTGTCGCGAAGATAAACCATGAATGTAACTTGAAAGAGAAGAAGTTTCAAGAAAGTGTGTTGACTTGATAGCAAAAGAGCCCGCAATTACAATGATGTAAGTTATTCGAATCATAAACCAATAGTTAACTTTAGCAAAATAATATTTGAACTTCAGTGAAGCGTTTATTCGAAATGGAACCGCATGCGTAGCAAATGGTGCATGCGTAACATATAAGTTTCCAAGTGATGAAACAATGAGTATTTGCTAAAATGAAGAAATGACCAAGTATCGAAGCAAATGTGTGTTCGCTCTCAGTGAAGAAAATTTATGCGATGCAACTACCATTAAGGGGATTAGAGATGCAAACATCTACTTGCTAGAAGCAAAGGTGAAGATTTCAACAAAATAAGTTTGAGTACTTTCTGTTTGGTTAACTGAAATAGCATATCTGTCAGGATAATGGGGTTTGTTTGAGTTAATAGGTGTGGTTCCTAAGCAATAACCCTTACGAGTTTTGACCTGGGTCCCCAAAAGTCCTAAGTACATGTTTTCCAGATTTCTCAAAGTTTCATCTTCTGTGTAAAACTGTTTTGCGCATTGCGCAGGAAACATAATTTTTTTTTGTGTATGTTTAAAACAAGTTATTGTCCCATAATTCCCCGGTATACTTTCTTCCCGAATTCACAGATAATGATACTCAACCATTAATCAGTCTTAAAATAGTAGTTGGGTCCTCATAGTTAGTTAAATAAATAATTCATTAATCCTCGGCAAGAGTTACCAACTCTTGTTGGTTAGCTCATTCGGCTCCTGGTAGTTTGATGTTCGTACAAAAGCTATCGTCCTTCATATTGTTGAGCAAAACTGGGGTTACCCAAAGCGGGAAACTTGGTATGTTATCTTCCTTCTCTATCAACTACTGAAGCTACACTGACAATCCTTGCATCTCCGAATGTGTAAGTCGCTAAGGAGCATTGACTGCAGGCGTGGCGCCTGGAATCAAATCGATGCGAAATTCGTCTTGTCGTTGAGGAGATAATTCTGGCAAGTCTTCGGGGAAGGCTTCAGGGTATTCCCTTATTGTAGGGATATCTTCGAGTTTAGGTTCTTCGGCTTCATGTCCATGACATGAGCCAAGAAGGCGTTGCATCCTTTGCGCAAAACCTCCGTGCCTTTAAACAACTGATAATCCGTAGGGGCGTATCCTGCTTCATGAACCACAATCGTTTCTTCGTTCGCCATCAAGATGCGAATAACAATCTCCGCTCGATTGCTCGAAAACCAATCCATCCCAATTACCACGTCGAAGCTTCCCTTTAGCTAGTTCTATCGAGTACGGGTTATCTAACTTATTTGCTACTAAACCAAGTATACTTTCGAACTCTAAAGGTGCGAAGCTAAAATTGGCAACAATATCTAGCAGCACAGATGCATAACGTTGACTAATATGGGACGTACTGATGTCCACGCTTGGATTCCTGGCGCGTCTCCCTAGCTCCGGTGTTGAGCTTTCACCCTTGTGCCTGATTGTTTTTAGGGAAGTATTTTCTGAAATGCTTTTTGCTTCCACAGTTAAAACAACCTTGAGCACGTTTTTGTTTGTCACTCGTCCTGCCTTGATAATTGTCGTTGTCGTTGTTCCCTTCGTGATTTTTGCTACCAACTTGGCCTTCATTTTCACGTTCAGTACCTTGCCTACAAGTCTCCTTGATATGCCCCACTTTGCCACAGTTTTCACATCTTCCATATCTGCATCGCTCGATACGATAACGTCGACAATTGTCGCACTTAGGTAGGATACCCATGTACTATTTTCCCTTTTTGGCCTTGTTCTTGCTATTCACCCGAGTACCCTTCTTGAAGTTTGTGAACTTTCTCTTGTTATCTCCAGATAGCTTTACAGGAGTCTCCTTTTTCTCTTCTGTAGTGGAAAATTTTCCTAGTCTAACCGCTTTTTCAGTGAGTGCCACACTTAAGTCGATAGCCTCGGTGATCGTTGGAGGCTTAGATGTTGTCACCAGGCTTAGAAACCGGGGTGCCAATCCCCCGATGAAGTGTTCGATCTTCCTAGATTCTGGTTTCACCAAACGCGAAGCAACTTGTGATAAATCGTGAAATCTCTGCACATACTTAGCTATCTTTGAACCTTCTATTTTCAAGTTCCATAGTTCAGTCTCCAACTTCTGGACTTCTGCCCTCGAGCAATATCTCTTACGCATCAGTTCTTTCAGTTCGTCCCATGTCAAAGCATACGTAGCAGTCTCGCCCAACGTTTGAACCTGAAGGTTCCACCATGATAGAGCCCCATTTACTTAATCGCAAAACTTAATCCGTCTTCTCAACCCAACGCACAAAAGCTATGGCACCCCCAGTGCCATCGAAATCTCGAGGTTTGCAGTTCAAGAACTGCTTGTAGGTGCAGCCGTTGGGTGGGTTATTTCCTAGGGTACCTCCGCCGCGTTCGGAGCGAAGGGCCTCGTACTGTGCGATGGCCTGTGAGATGCGCTCTTGAAACTCCGCCTCTGTCGTCGGCAGAGGTGTGACAACTGGCACGAAACCGGTAATTTCCGTACACCCTAATTACTATTTAATGACTGCAATTATGTGCTTAAATGTCAACATTGTCTGATTACATACTATACAAGTAAATTCATGCACATTTTATACTACAAAATATTGCTTATTGCATTAATGATAGCGTTGCGTCAGAAATACTAGTAAACTCACCGGTAAGACACATTGTGTCAACAAATCTGCAGAAAGCACTCAGACAAAAGAATTGGGGCCTAGGTGTAGGTCCAACGTCGAGAATACATTAAAACCTAAGAGTACATACAAGGGTTAACATATAGACGTTCCGGAAGCTAGAATATGCACTAAAAAGCACCCGAAGCACACTTTAAATGCTGAATATTACACATTTCAGCAAAGTTCAGCATTATAACAAGATAATGACTTGTAAAAATATGACTAAATGGTCCTGAATGCTTTCCTAAGTGTCGGGAATTGAAAGGGACACAAAAGGGTACATAAAGGACACTAAATGGAATAACTTGACACTTTAACGAACCGGTATTTAACCGAACAACCGGACCTTACCCGGAACACCAAAATATTGCTAGAAGCATTGTTTTACTTTTTCTGAGCTAGTTATGGCTCCCGAACACTTTAACATACTACATAAAGCATCCTACATATAAAACACTAGCTTTTACATTTAACATCCACTAATTAACCTACTTACCATCTAACTTACACTTTACCCCCCCCCCCCCCTTTGATATTTACGGCCCATGTAGTGGCCCCACCATACAAGATTTACAAATCTTCCTAAATCCCTTTAGATCCTCCATAATCTTGTGTAGGATTTGTCTTGTACTTCACAAACATAAAGACCATTGGATAATAGAAATGTGATTATAAGTAACCCTTCATCCTCATCAACACACATCACACAACTCCTACTCTCTCCCTCATAAAGGTTCGGCTGAACACCCTACTCCACACACCACCATTTTTTCATTTTTAGTTCAAGCATTCCAAGCTTCACACAAGGTGTAAGGTGCAAGATTAGAAGGTTTGGTGCTTGAAGAACTTGAAGGACCTCCTTTGCTAGCTTTTATCCACTCGATTTCTTCATTGTTTCTTCCCTAGCTTAAAGCTAGTAGTAAGATCCTTTTTAACTCTTGAATCTTGAAACATAAGCTTTACATATGATGAAATCTTGTTGAAATGATATTGTTTAGTGCATGAGTAATGTTTGTTTGTTGATTTCTTAAGATGATGATGTTAAACACTTAATCTAGCAAGTGGGAGGATGATTATGTAACAACCTAGAATAATCATCTTCTTGTAAAGACATGAACTTGATGAATAAAAATGATTTCTTGTAAGATGATAAACAAAGTAAACTAGTGAACTTGTAGATCCAAGATTTATAAATGATTTTCCAAGAAAACCAAGTTCAAAATATGATTTTTGAAAGATCATGGTTTTTACTAAACTTACACTATTTTGGTGATAAAATAAGTGTAGAAATACCTATAAAACAAGAAGATGTATAAACAAACATTTTTGTAAAATATGTTTACAAGTTGTAAACATCCAAAACCTTCAAGAATGAAGTTTACCAAGTAGTAAATATATTTTGGAAGGTAACTAAGGCTACTAAACACTTTACCAAGTTACTACGCGTTTTTGTGAAAAGAGCAAGTTCATGTTATATTGTAAAGTGTATACTTTTTGCACTTGGTAAGTGCAAGATGTTTAGGGTTTGAAGGAGTTGATGATTGTTTAATGATGATTTAAAAGAAAATAAACACATGTTTAGAAAACATGGGAAACCTCCATTTTTAGGGGAAACTATGTCAAAACTTATATAAATTTTGACACTTAGAAAAATATAAGTTTTTGAGAAACTTATTCCCTAAAAATGTATCTAAAAACATTTACCAAGGTTTCCCTAATTTTTGTGTTAAGAAATGATGATTTCTTCAAGATTAAAATTGATATTAAGTATGTATATTTTTTAGAAAAATATATATATTTATTGATCACCAAATTTTGTGCTAATTGTATGTAGTATGTATTACATGTAATAGTGTATTAGGACTTGAAAATACACTAAATACTCCTAAGGAGTGAGAATACAAAAATACACATACAACATGCTTAGGAAAATACAAGAGAATATATTTATGAAAATATATTTCTTCATAGAATAAATAACTTGGACAAGTTATGAACATGAAATGAAGTTTTGGACAAAAATACATAACTCGGGTGAAAAATACAAGATACTTATATTTATTTTTGAGAAAATAATATAAGTAAGATACATAGTTAAAAATATAAATTATCTTTAACACAAGAACAAATACATAAAAGATGGTGACTTGTACTTGTGCGATACAAGTCTAGTGACTAACGTTAATAAAACACGTTTAGGTTACAACGCTAGATAAGCAAACCCGGTAAAGTTTACGGCGCAAGGAACGCAAAGTTGTGAGTTCATGCTCCCCCTTTTCTTTTTAACTGTTTTCAGTTTTATAACTTCAGGGGTGAAATACATGTTACAAATGTTACAATGGTTACAAATGGTATGATGGATACAAGAATTACGGAATGATACTTGAAATTGTGTCACGAATAGGGTACCAGAAGCACCATTAATCAACAATATACCTAGACCGCAGAACAAAAGGTTAGATCTAACGGGTTTTCGGGCAGCCACACTCTTGGTGAAAACTAGTACCAATAAGTGCTTTTGTGTCTCAGTCGTGAATCGACAACTAGAAAAATGCCTAAGGTTTGGATGCTCCCTATGTCATGTCACATGTTAATGGCCTTGCAACCCATTACATACTCGATACTTACGGAAATACTTGATTGATACAAATTACATACCATGTCTTCATACTAAGTGTACAAACGTTCAATACAAAATTGCATGAATTCACACCAACATTATGTTGATAATTTTCCAAAAACTCACATGTATTTCAGGTAACTAAAGTGGATGTGCGCGCGGTCATACTCTTGCTCTTGGATGTTGATTATGTTTATCTTGGAATAAAGTTGTAAACTTTTCAGACAATATGTCGTCTTGTGTAAAACTATGATTTCAGTTATGTAATGTTTGGCATTTGAAGTTATTTTTATGAGCATGTAGTATGTTTACCAATCGTATGCAATGAAAACCTTTCATGATCACACCTCATGCTTCCGCCTTAGAAAGGGGTGTGACAGATTTGTATCAGAGCTGCGATGTAGTGAACCAGGATTCCTTCTCGAGTCTAGTCTACAATCTTTAGGATCCTTTCACGAAAACAATTTTTCAAAAAGTTTTCATTGCATAAAACTTTCCGCGACATCCACTACCTGAAACTGTTTACAAAAGAGTCAAGAAAAGACACTACGAGACTTAGGGTGCACTGGTGTAGCACTTGTCTTTGATTAAATAATTACTTGCGATTATGTGTGATAATTGATATTTACATATGCTAGAAATAGAATATCTCAGGTACTCGTGACTTTACCTAAAAGCAGTAGCCTATCTGAAGGAAGAGATACGAGGATGAAACGAACTGTGCGGACCGTGCAAGGAGTTACGTAATTATGGATGCATACATAATTATGGAATTCAGTGCACAGAAACCACAGCAAGTCTTGTCACGTATAGATTCCCTCAGTACAAGAAAAGGTCAAACATGAACACCCATCCCCCAGTCTATTAAATACTCTTTTGGAGTAATAAATTAGGGTATAAAGACATGAACCGCCAATGTGAAGTAAGATGTTTGTTCTTTACATATAGTAAACTTGTACCTTGGGGAGATGTAACCCTTATGCATTTTGCTTACCTTACAAACAATGATGTAACAAGTTGCCCTGATATATGTAAAGACATCGGTGAATATCTTATGACGCATCAGTATTTATCTATTTATACATGCTTATTACTGTATAAATTGATTTATACACTTGGCGGATTGTTTGATGTCACTTATGTGGGTATATGTCTGTGAATATACTACTACTGTCTCGTATGACGATATCAAACAAAATGTCTAACCCTATTGTGTTGTGTTCTTTCAGAACATGGCACCCAGGATAATTGTGAACAATCGAGATGCTGATCAACCACCTCCTCCCCCACTGCCAAGAACTGTTGAAGAGCTTAACGCCATACTGGAAGAAAGGATCTCCGCAGCTATCGCTCAATACGAGGCAAACCGCACCGAACAAAGTGGAGGACCAAGCAATGCAAGACGCAATGGGAATGGAGATTCATCTGGAGGAAACGCAGCTCAGGGCTGCACTTTCAAGCAGTTTCTCGACTGCAAACCACTAAACTACGACGGCACTGGAGGTGCAGTGGCATATGTACGCTGGACGGAGAAGACTGATGCCACTATCCGTATGAGCAAGTGTACCGCGGATCAGCAAGTCACTTTTGCCACGGGGTTGTTTGTTGATGAAGCTTTGACTTGGTGGAATTTGCAAGTCCAAACTCTGGGTGATGATGTTGTGTACGGCATGATGTGGGATGAGCTAAAGGAACGAATGAGAGAAAAGTATTGCTCTCGTGCTGAACTCCAAAGGTTGGAGACTGAGTTCTGGCACTTGACCATGGAAGGTGCTGACATTACCGGTTATACCCGAAGGTTCCACGATCTGTCGAGGGTGATCCCCTATATGGTGACTCCTGAATTTAAGCGCGTCGAACGCTACATCTGGGGATTGGCTCCAGAATTTCGTAGTTTGGTGACTGCAGCGAAACCCGAAACGATCACTCAGGCTGTAACTCTGGCTGTCAGCCTTACTGAAGATGTTGTCTGAACGAAGAAGTTGTCGCTAAACCCAACTGAAAAGACCGAGACGCATGATGAGTCGTTTGGTGACAAGAAAAGGAAGCATGCAAACCTGAATCAAGCTACCCGCAGCAACAACAAATGTTCAAACAACAAGAAGCGTGACACTAACCCACCTAAGGAGGCGAGAATCTTTGGAGCGACAAATGATACTGCAGCCAAAGGATACCAAGGCACCCTGCCTAAATGCCAAAAATGTAGGTATCATCATGAAGGAGCTTGTCTCATTCCAAGATGCGACAAATGTGGTAGGTTGGGTCATCAAACAGAAGACTATTGGGGAAAAGGAAGGAACGGGAATGGAAACCGCAACGGTGCTGGAAATAGAAACGGTGGTGGAAATGGCAATGGTAACCGGAATGGGAATGGAACTGGGCAAAACCAAGGATGCTTTGGTTGTGGAAGCAAGGATCACTTCATAAAAGATTGCCCAAGGGGAAACAATGCTCAGGCTTGAGCATTCGTAATTGGAGCAAGGAACGCACGCGAGGACCCTAATGTGGTCACCGATATGTTTCTCGTTAACAATTACTTTGCATCCATACTATTTGACACTGGTGCCGACTATAGCTTCTTGTCTGTGGAATTTAAACGTATGCTTGGAATAGAATCTAGTAGATTAGATATTCCTTATTCCATAGAGCTAGCCAATGGTAAACTTGTTGAATCGGGCGAAGTTGTTAGAGGTTGCACATTAGAACTTGGTGAACGAAGGTTTAACATCGACCTCTTACCTATCCAATTGGGTAGCTTCGATGTAGTGGTCGGAATGGACTGGTTGTCCAAGAACAAGGCTGAAGTTATTTGTCATGAGAAAATCATTCGCATCCCTTTGACGAATGATGAAACTCTCATCGTACATGGAGAAAAACGAGACGCGCCTCTGCGAATCATCAGTTGTATAAAGGCACAGAAGTGCTTAAGGAAAGGATGCGTTGTTTTCCTAGCGCACGTAGTAGATAAGAAGGCTGAGGAGCCGAAACTCAAAGACATTCCTGTGGTGAAGGAATTCCCTGATATCTTTCCCGAAGATCTGCCAGGACTACCTCCGCAACGACAAGTCGAATTCCATGTAGACTTGGTTCCAGGAGCTGCTCCTGTAGCCAAGGCACCCTATCGGCTTGCACCATCCGAGATGCAAGAATTATCTACACAACTCCAGGAGTTGTTGGATAAAGGATTCATAAGGCCAAGCTTCTCGCCTTGGGGAGCTCCAGTATTGTTCGTAAAGAAGAAAGATGGAACACTGCGGATGTGTATCGATTACAGAGAACTGAACAAGCTCACAATCAAGAATCGGTACCCACTACCGAGGATTGATGACTTATTTGATCAATTGCAAGGATCGAGCTACTATTCCAAGATCGATCTTCGATCTGGATACCATCAGTTAAGAATCCAAGAGGAAAGCGTACCAAAGACTGCATTCAGAACACGTTATGGGAATTACAAGTTTCTTGTGATGCCATTCGGACTGACAAACGCGCCAGTGGTATTTATGGATCTGATGAACCGCGTGTGCAAACCATATCTCGATAAATTCGTGATTGTATTTATCAATGATATCCTGATTTACTCACGAACGAGAGAAGAGCATGAGCAACATCTCAGAACCATTCTGGAACTACTGAAGAAAGAGAAACTTTATGCGAAATTCTCCAAGTGCGAATTTTGGATTCGAGAAGTGCAGTTTCTTGGTCACGTTGTGAATGAGAAGGGCATTCATGTAGACCCAGCCAAGATTGAAGCAATAAAGAATTGGGAAGCCCCCAAAACCCCAACTGAAGTTCGACAATTTTTGGGCTTAGCGGGCTATTACCGACGGTTTATTGAGAATTTCTCAAAGATAGCTCAACCGCTGACAAACCTTACGCAGAAAGACAAGAGGTACGACTGGGGTGACAAGTAGGAAGAAGCCTTCCAACTGCTCAAGAATAAGCTATGCGATGCACCGATACTATCCTTACCCAAAGGCACTGAAGACTTCGTGGTATACTGCGACGCTTCGCATCAAGGTTTGGGCTGCGTGCTCATGCAACGCCAAAAAGTCATTGCTTACGCTTCAAGACAGTTGAAGGTGCATGAAAGAAACTATACCACTCATGACCTGAGGCTAGGCGCGGTGGTATTCACCTTGAAGATCTGGCGACATTATTTATATGGTACTCGATGTACAATCTTCACAGATCACAAAAGCCTACAACATATATTTGATCAGAAGGAACTAAACATGCGTCAGCGACGATGGGTCGAGCTGCTGAACGATTATGACTGTGAGATTAAGTACCATCCTGGAAAGGCAAACGTTGTAGCAGATGCGTTAAGCTGAAAAGAAAGGGTTAAGACCCTAAGGGTTCGAGCATTGGAAATGACCAATCAAACGAACCTCACTGCACGCATTCGTGACGCATAACAAGAAGCCCTTAAGATGGAAAATCATAGAGCTGAATACCTCCGAGGTATGCTGAAGAATTTGGTACCAAACAAAGAGGGAACCTTGTACTTTAAGAGTCGTATTTGGGTTCCGCTCTATGGCAGTGTTCGAGAAGTCATCCTTGACTAAGCACACAAGTCGAGATACTCGATCCACCCAGGATCGGACAAAATGTATCAAGACTTGAAAGAATACTATTGGTGGCCGAGACTCAAGAGCGATGTTGATGTTTATGTTGGAAAGTGCCTAACCTGTTCTAAGTTTAAGGTTGAATATCAGAAACCATCTGGGCTACTGCAACAACCAGAGATACCCATGTGGAAGTGGGAACAAATCTCAATGGACTTCATAACAAAATTACCCAGGACCCTTAGAGGGCATGATATGATATGGGTGATAGTTGATCGATTGACGAAATCTGCGCATTTCCTACCAATCCGAGAGAAGGATAGCACTGAAAAGCTTGCTGAGATATACTTAAAGGAAATCGTGGCACGTCATGGAGTGCCTATCTCAATTATTTTAGACAGGGATGGACATTTTGTCTCAAGGATCTGGCAATCCTTTCAGGAAGCCTTTGGATCTCAATTAGATCTAAGCACGGCCTTCCATCTGCAAACAGACGGCCAGAGCGAACGAACCATACAAACACTAGAAGATATGCTTCGCGCATGTGTTATGGACCTAGGTAGCAGCTGGGATACTCATCTACCTTTAGTTGACTTTTCCTACAACAATAGTTATCATACAAGAATAAAAGCCGCACTATTTGAAGCTCTGTATGGCCGCAAGTGCCGCTCGCCACTATGTTGGGCAGATGCTGGAGACAAACGAATGGTTGGTCCTGAACTTGTGCAAGAGACAACTGACAAGATTATGCAGATCCGAGAACGCATTAAGGTGGCTCGAGATCGACAAAAGAGCTACGCTGATCGAAGGCGAAAACCATTAGAATTCGAGGTGGGAGACAAAGTTTTGCTAAAGGTCTCACCTTGGAAGGGCGTAGTAAGATTTGGAAAACGTGGAAAGCTGAATCCACGATACATCAGACCATTCAAAATCTTGGAAAGAATTGGTACCGTGGCATACAAGTTGGAATTACCGGAAAAAATTAATGGAGTACATGATACGTTCCATGTATCCAACCTCAAGAAGAGTCCAACACAAGAAACCGTGATCATCCATGCGGACGAAGTGCATATTGATGACACCCTCCGATTTATAGAACAACCCGTTGAGGTTAAAGACTGGAAAGTCAACAAGACCAGGAGGAGCACTGTCAAACTTGTCAAAGTACGTTGGAACTCTAAGCACGGACCCGAGTACACGTGGGAACGTGAAGACCAGTTTAAAGAAAAGTACCCCCACCTGTTCAAGAAGACTCATGCGAGAGTTAGTTCAGACTGAATTTCAGGACGGAATTCTTTTAACGGGGGGAGACTGTGACAACTGGCACGAAACCGGTAATTTCCGTACACCCTAATTACTATTTAATGACTGCAATTATGTGCTTAAATGTCAACATTGTCTGATTACATACTATACAAGTGAATTCATGCATGTTTTATACTACAAAATATTGCTTATTGCATTAATGATAGCGTTGTGTCAGAAATACTAGTAAACTCACCGGTAAGACAGATTGTGTCAACAAATCTGTAGAAAGCAGTCAGACAAAAGAATTGGGGCCTAGGTGTAGGTCTAACGTCGAGAATACATTAAAACCTAAGAGTACATACAAGGGTTAACATATAGACATTCCGGAAGCTAGAATATACACTAAAAAGCACCCAAAGCACACTTTAAATGCTGAATATTACACATTTCAGCAAAGTTCAGCATTATAACAAGATAATGACTTGTAAAAATATGACTAAATGGTCCTGAATGCTTTCCTAAGTGTCGGGAATTGAAAGGGACACAAAAGGGTACATAACGGACACTAAACGGAATAACTTGACACTTTAACGAACCGGTATTTAACCGAACAACCGGACCTTACCCGGAACACCAAAATATTGCTAGAAGCATTGTTTTACTTTTTCTGAGCTAGTTATGGCTCCCGAACACATTAACATACTACATAAAGCATCCTACATATAAAACACTAGCTTTTACATTTAACCTCCACTAATTAACCTACTTACCATCTAACTTACACTTTACCCCCCCCCCTTGATATTTACGGCCCATGTAGTGGCCCCACCATACAAGATTTACAAATCTTCCTAAATCCCTTTAGATCCTCCATAATCTTGTGTAGGATTTGTCTTGTACTTCACAAACATAAAGACCATTGGATAATAGAAATGTGATTATAAGTAACCCTTCATCCTCATCAAGACAACTTCCACTCTCTCCCTCATAAAGCTTCGGCCGAACACCCTACTCCACACACCACCATTTTTCATTTTTAGTTCAAGCATTCCAAGCTTCACACAAGGTGTAAGGGGCAAGATTAGAAGGTTTGGTGCTTGAAGAACTTGAAGGACCTCCTTTGCTAGCTTTTATCCACTCGATTTCTTCATTGTTTCTTCCCTAGCTTAAAGCTAGTGGTAAGATCCTTTTTAACTCTTGTTTACTCCTATTTTGATTGGTTAAAAGATGTATTAGGTTGAAATCATAAGAACACTAAAAGACTTGAACTTGAATCTTGAAACATAAGCTTTACATATGATGAAATCTTGTTGAAATGATATTGTTTAGTGCATGAGTAATGTTTGTTTGTTGATTTCTTGAGATGATGATGTTAATCATCACATGAAGCTTGCTAGATGATGTTTAAACACTTAATCTAGCAAGTGGGAGGATGATTATGTAACAACCTAGAATAATCATCTTCTTGTAAAGACATGAACTTGATGAATAAAAATGATTTCTTGTAAGATGATAAACAAAGTAAACTAGTGAACTTGTAGATCCAAGATTTATAAATGATTTTCCAAGAAATCCAAGTTCAAAATATGATTTTTGAAAGATCATGGTTTTTACTAAACTTACACTATTTTGGTGATAAAATAAGTGTAGAAATACCTATGAAACAAGAAGATGTATAAACAAACATTTTTGTAAAATATGTTTACAAGTTGTAAACATCCAAAACCTTCAAGAATGAAGTTTACCAAGTAGTAAATATATTTTGGAAGGTAACTAAGGCTACTAAACACTTTACCAAGTTACTACGCGTTTTTGTGAAAAGATCAAGTTCATGTTATATTGTAAAGTGTATACTTTTTGCACTTGGTAAGTGCAAGACGTTTAGGGTTTGAAGGAGTTGATGATTGTTTAATGATGATTTAAAAGAAAATAAACACATGTTTAGAAAACATGGGAAACCTCCATTTTTAGGGGAAACTATGTCAAAACTTCTATAAATTTTGAGACTTAGAAAAATATGAGTTTTTGAGAAACTTATTCCCTAAAAATGTATCTAAAAATATTTACCAAGGTTTTCCTAATTTTTGTGTTAAGAAATGATGATTTCTTCAAGATTAAAATTGATATTAAGTATGTATATTTTTGAGAAAAATATATATTTATTGATCACCAAATTTTGTGCTAATGTATGTAGTATGTATTACATGTTGTAAGATCACTATCTGTCCTGACGAGTCGATCAGAAGAGTACTCAGACTGAATCAGAGGCGGAATTCATTGATTCAATCTTTGTTTAGCTTGATTTCACTATTAATTGTCTCTATTATATATCTGGTAACAGTTTACAATCACAGAGACGATTCGGCAGGGCTTCGCCGTCACATACAAGACCTTGACAGAACTACTCTACTGATTTCGCTCAAGATACCTATATATACTGTTGTGATTTCGCTCATACATACACATGGACCACATAAGCGAAATCAGATAATATACTTAAGAGCGAAATCAGATCTAATATACGTATAAGCGAAATCAAGATATTGGTGATTTCGCTCCAAATGACAAGAGGTCGTTATGAGCGAAATCAACACTAAACCATGTTTTCTTGATTTTCGTGCACTGTACAAACAACCCTAAACTAAGATGTAGTCGACAGACAACTGCACCAACATACTCCCCCTTGAATGTTGACAGAATCTTCAGTGAGAGTCTTCAACATGACAATTCTTCAATCTTGATCGGTCTTCTTCAGGAACTCTTCCTGGAATCATATACCCGGATCTTTCTCTGGTTCTAACTTTCGTCAGACTCCCCTTATCATCGAGCTGGGATCGCTGTCTGGAATTTGTTATCACCTTTGAAATCAAATCCTGGCTTTTTCAGTTTAAGCTCTTCTCAGGTTCTGATGCATCTCCTGGCTTTCCGTAGCAATAGGATTAGAAACCTACACATCTCAATCACTCTATTACAAATAAACAATATTGTGATTCAACTTAATGAATCAACTAAACCTTTGAGAATCATTTTCATTTAAAATTGATCAAAAGAAAAAAATTTAAAACAATCCAAATTCTGATTCAACTTAATGAATCATTTTAAACATTTCAAACCAATTAACCAAACCATCTGTTCATCATGTTTGGCCTTTGAGATTTTGAATATCAGTTTTCCAACATCAGTTGTCGAAAATCTTTTTGGATTTTTCAAAATATGAAACATTAATGCAATAACAGAAATTAAATGCAGAACTGAAATATGTACAAACATATTTTTGTGAGTTTGTGCAAGAGGATCATATCAGATTTTGAGACAAATCACTAACACCGTTAAGCTTTATTTCATTTTAAGTTCTAAACGATTCACATTGATTGACGATATTGTTGTCTACTTAAACTCAATCTAAAAACTTTCGAAATGCTTACCGATACGTTAAGGTATATTACTTTGCACTAAATTCTTATGGACCCCACGATCTCAGCATATCCCCTCATCATGCAATACACTGACTCAAGTAATGCCTTTAAACTTTTATCAACTGTGATTTGTGCGAAAACAAAGCAGAATGTTTAAACATTAACAATCAGGTCGATACTTCCGTATACGCAGTGAAAGTCCAATGTTTAAACAAAATAAGAAAATAAAAATAAGTTGAAGTTGTTTAGGCTTTAACCACCAGGTCGATACTCCCGTATACGCAGAGGAGGTCCAAAGCTTAAACGAAACACCAAAGAAAATAAAGCTGAACGTTTAGGCAACAACATCCAGGTCGATACTCACGTATACGCAGAGGATGTCCGATGCTTAAACAAAATAAAGAAATAAAACAAGTTTAAACCTTTGCAAAATGAAATGCACAATCACAGCGACTTTTCAGCAAAGTTGTGAAAGTTCACAAACTTAACCAGTTTTATGTCTTTCGACAATCAGCGATTACTGAGTAGGCACACAGTCAAGAAGGACAAAACTAAGTACTATGCTTTCGACCATGTTTCCCACTAGAACTAGGCTTTTTCATTTAAGTTTGTATCGTTATCGCAAATCTACTAGTCTAGCTGAGCCTACCGTCACATCTTTAGTGAGATCGCTTATCACATTTTATCTCTTCATTTCTTTAGCATGCTGTGACAGTCCAACTTGTAACACCTGTGCCTCCACGGCCATCAAACAAATACCGAACCAATGAAATATTATATTTCATACTTGGGATTTGTAAAAAATATGTGTATCATTTGCACATATCAATTTTTGTTCAATTCCAAACTCTAAATCGCTTTCTGGAAGGTTATACGCGCACCAATGCATAAATATAACCAGTTTAATGCAACAAACACTCCGGAATAGTGAAATAGGCTTAACATACCTTAAATAACCTTTACATAACTTAGAAATAAGTTTTGAAGGCTTTGGTATGGCAAAAACAAGTTAATTCGCTTACAGGGACTAAACTTGACAAACTGCGAAAGTATGCCAATTTGAACTGTAACAGACATTCCGGAACATGACCATAAGTTAAACATACCATAAATATCCTTTACATAGCTTATAAATAGGCTTTGAGGGGTTCGGTATGCTAAAATAAACTTTTGGGGTCATTCAGGGACAAAAAGCGTCAAAAAGTGCACAAGTTTGCATTTTCGCGCATAACTTACGTTCTGAATACATCCGGACATCCAAAAATTTATGTAAGCACTAAAATATTTTATTTTAGTGTTTGGCATAAGAAAAATCCATTCGTCACGCCATTTGGATCATTTTTCGCGCTTATGCGCATTCCGTCGTAATTAACCGAACAACGTAACCGTACGGCTGAACGAACCGACACCCGAGATATTTTTGAACACATTTTAAGTTCCCTATAATTTAACTTCATTTTAGAGCTTTGAAATGGGGTTAACGGGGCTTAAACGTGTAAAAAAAAAACGCATCGTAAACCAAGTTTTGAGGTTGCAGGGACTGAAACTGTAAATCTGCCAAACTAGGTCCCTAAGTAGGGGCTAGATGCAGCAAAATATCTTTTTTATAGCTGTTAACAGCTGTTAACCA